>CAUYSK010031415.1:0-26198 GCA_963575035.1 Avahi laniger
CGCATGCCTGTAGTCCCAGTTAACTTGGGAGGCTGAGGCAGTAGGATTGCTTGAGCCCAGGAGTCTGAGGTTGCTGTGAGCTAGGCTGATGCCACGGCACTCACTCTAGCCAGGGCAACAGAGTGAGACTCTGTCTCAAAAAAAAAAAAAAAAATCTAATGGAAATTTCTAAATTTTATAAATTTAGAAATTTTATGTACCCATAAAATTTTAAAAGCCTCCAAAATAAATATATAAATAAATATGCAAAGTGCTCTGGGCCATAGATAAAGGAACTCCTAAATGGCTGCGGGCACACATATCCTTCAAAGAAGCAACAATAATACTGACAGCTAACTTTCCACCAAAGAACGGATTCCAATTACGAACCTACAATCCTATGCCTCATGATAATAGTCTTCAAAAGAGGAAGACACACAATTTTAGATTAAAAAAAAAACCCAAGAGAAAGCATCACTAATTGTACTAAATTAAATAATAAAGGAAATTCTTGGCCAGGCGCGGTGGCTCATGCCTGTAATTCTAGCATTCTGGGAGGCCGAGGCGGACAGATCACTTGAGCTCAGGAGTTCAAGACCAGCCTGAGCAAGAGCGAGACTCCGTCTCTACTAAAAAAAATAGAAAGGAATTAACTGGACAACCAAAAAAATATATACATATATAGAAAAAATTAGCCGGGCACAGTGGTGCATGCCTGTAGCCCCAGCTACTTGGGAGGCTGAGTCAGAAGGATCACTTGAGCCCAGGAGTTTGAGGTTGCAGTAAGCTAGGCTGACACAATAGCACTCTAGCCCGGGTGACAGATGATGACGGGGAGGTCTACTTACTGAAATCTCTAAAGCACCATTGTGAAGGAACCATGAAAGCACTGCAAGTTCTGTGATTTAAATGCTAAATGAAAATTGACAAATTATAAATTCTGATTTCCTCTTCTGTAACAATATTTTATCCTTCGAGACAATCAGAGAAATAAATCCTTTACCTTCTAAAAACTGAAACAGGCAAACTGAAGACTGATGGCAAAGGTTTATTGGAAGAATTAACAGACCTATTTCATAAAAGAAAAACAGAAAGAAATAACTTAGTGGACAAAGTTTTATATAACAAATACAACTTCACTTCTTTGAAAAAAAAATCAAGAGTTGCAATTGGGTCTATTATTTAACATAGTATCAATATGTTTGCTACTACCTAGATTTGCTTACAAAGAGTAAATTATGCCTTTCTAAAAAAATTCCATGTAACAAACAATTCATCTAAGGCAGTAGTTATACTGGCATGTGGACTCAATGTGTCCCTGCCCACTGATCCTGCTCAAGATCAGTGTTAACCAGATATCATCCTAAACATCTTCCCAGGTATTTTTAAAATAATAAAATATCAAAGAAAAAACACATACTTGAAAGTATATATTAAAAGTGTATTAAAGACAAAAATCACTGCAGTAATTTTTAGATTTTATACTTAGTAATGTTTAAAAATAAAATTTCAGGGTGATTTCTTAAGCCAACGGACTTTTTAAATACTCCTTATTCAAACCAAAAATCATACCATATGTGTCTAGCATATATGGAAAGCATAAGCTTCACAAGAAGAAATTTCCATGCATTGCTATAAGATTGCATCAGAAACCTTAGATAAATAATTATTAAGAGAAAAAAAGTATGAACTCTTATATCTCACCACATATCCATTCTTGATACTTCATCAAATAATAGAAGACAAAATAATGCTCCGATTTCAGTCACAACAGTACAATCTTCATGAAATATCAAGGAAACTGAAGAATAAAAAGAAGCATAACTTTATGAAATATTTTTACTTCAAGAAAGAATGAACTTCAAATTTAAAACGTCTTAACTTGAAAGGAAGAGAAATGCAGCATTAAGCCGGATAAGCGAATATCACTAAAACACAGGCTCTCAAACTTTCTAATGTGTAAGAATCACCTGAAGCGCTTGCTGAAACAGTGTCTGGTTGGTAGATGTAGGGGGCAGCCTGTGAATCTGCATTTCTAATAAGTTCCCAGAAGATGCAGACACTGTTGGCCCAGGAGTCACACTGGCAGATACACTGAATAGACACTCTAATTTTAGGTGATAAGAGAAAAAAACAGATACAGTTTTTAGGGAGGTTTTGCCAAGTCATTGGCTAATTCCAGCTAGAGTTTCCTCCCCGAAAGATCTCCTTCTTTTATAATTTTTGTCCTTTTCTACAAACATGTAATCATAGAACTTGGATTTGACTTTAAAACATTGTGTTTGTGCTGTGTCGTTATTTTGGTTTCTGTTTCTTGTTTATTATGACAAGATGATGGAAAAGGATAGTGCTCTGAACTAACAGACAATGCCTGCTCTACCGCTTACTATTTAGCTTGGTGGCATGGTCAAATTCTTTAATATTAATAAGCCTCAGTTTCCACTTCCATAATGTTCCCAATGCTACAGTTTCTCAGTGCTTCGAACCTATGGAATTCTAAACAAACAGGTGTGGTGGTAGCACCAATCACATGGGAATAATAATGTAATACAGAGTAAGCAAATTCAAGGAAGCAGCAAAAAGAAATTAGTTTTGACAGAAGATATTTCTTCCTAACTGCATCCTTATGTGACTGGCACAATTAAAAATAGCAATAAACTAAAAGGTAAAAAAGTGGAGAAAAGTGTAAAACTTTATGATAAAGTAGACATTTCATATCAGTGGAGAGAGAATGAGCTACAATATTTCCAAATACCTAAGAAATTGTTGCAATACACTTGCCTACAATATGGGGAAAGAATAGGTTTAGATCTCTGCCTTACACTATACACCAAAATCAATTCTAGTAGATTAAAGATCTAGTTCTTTTAAAGAATACTACAAACATATTAGGAGAAAATACAAGACTACATGTTTCCAATCTGCAGTTGCAGAAGGCCCTACTTTTTAGAGCATGATGAAAAGCCCAGCTGCCATAATAGAAAAGTTTTATATATTTCCAGAAAATATTTAAGCATATTTAAAGATATAATAATAAATACATTTAAAAGAATAGAAAGGTTGAAAGAAAATATTAATGACATAAAATGAGGGTTACACCTATGTTATAAAAAGAAACCCTACAAGTCACTGAAAAGAAATTAAATACAACAGGAAAACAAGCAATTCATAGATTAGGAAATCTGAATATATAATAAACATATGGAAAGATAATCAACTGTACTAAGAAAATAGAAAAAATAAAATGATGATATTATTTTCACTTGTAAGATTAAAGAAAAAATTTTTTAAGAAAATTTTAAATTGAGATATATTCAATTGGCAAAGTTGTGAGTAAAATAATTTTCTTTTTTTTTTTTTTTTTTGGAAGACAGGGTCTCACTCTGTCACCCAGGCTGGAATGCATCACCGCAGCCTTGCGCTCCTGGGCTCAATCGATCCTCGTGACTCGGCCTCCCGAGCAGCTAGGACTACGGGCACAGGCCACCACCACTGGCTAATTTTTTCTTTTTACTGTAGAGACAGGGCCTCACTATGTTGCCCAGGCTGGTCTTTAACTCCTGGCCTCGAGCAATCTCCCCACTTTGGCCTCCCAAAGTATATATAGTCTATGCAAAAAGATGATCATACAACACAATTACTGTCATGATGAAAAATCTGAGACAAATGTCCAATAATATGGCAAACTGAAATTCTGAAACAATATAAAATCTTTTTCTTGGATTTTTTTATTTTTAAGAAAATAGATTCATATGTAATAATATGGAAAGATATTCAAGATAAATTCTCAGCTGAAAAAAGGAAGCAACGTAATACTGAAGTACATAGTATGAGAAATACATGTGTGAATAGAAAAAATCATTTGGAATAACACATTCCAAACAATAACTAGAAAATATTTCTTTGGGAAAATTGACAAAGAGAAGAAAATGAAAACTTTCAGAATTTTACTTTGTAGTTCTGTATTATCTGAATTTTTACAATAAGGATATATAAGTTTGTAATTATTTAAAATGAAAACAAACAAAGGTAAGGAAGTCTGGTCTCTTCTCCTACCTCCACCATTATCTGGTTATGACTTTGGCCAAGTTACTAAATATCTCTACGGTGTAATAAATGATTTCTAAGTTAATTTATAATCCTGAAATACAGTATAGAATTCCGTCATTAACATGAAGTTTATAATTTAGAGCAGTATGTCTTACAGGCTATTTAATTATTGTATCCCTTCGATCTATTCCCCATGCTGCAGACAGAATAATCTTTCTAAAACACACATTTGCCTTGTTTAACAACTTTAAATGGCTCCTCACTGCTGTTTAATAAGATCTATCCGGATCTGCATTAAGTACCCTCCCTGCCTCACCCCACCATTTCCCCTTCACCCCAGACTCCCCACAATCCAGCCATCCCTAACCAACCACCATCTCGAACATATCATTCTCTCTCACACATAGCCATGTCCAGTCTGTGTTGCTATAAAGGAATACCTGAGACTGGGTAATGTACAAAAAGAGGTTTATCTGGCTCACGATTCTACAGCCTATACAAGCAGGGAACCAGCATCTGCTTCTAGGGAAGGCTTCAGGGAGCTTCCAATCAAGGCAGAAGGAGAAGTGAAAGCAGACATGTTACACAGCAAAAGAAGAGCAAGGTCGAGGGAGGTGCCAGGCTCTTTTTAACAACCAGCTCTTGCATGAACCAATAAAGTGAGAAATCACTCATCACCATGGGGAGAGCACCAAGCTATTCATGAGGGATCCTCCCCCATGGCCCAAACACCTTCCAGGAGGTCCTACCTCCAACATTGGGGATTAAATTGAAACATGAGATTTGGAGGCACCAAACACCCAAACCATATTTCCATGCCTCCCTCTATATGGAAGTCAATCCTATTAATTTCTGAAATTCCAGCTTAGATGCTACATTCTCTGGAAGCAATCTCTGATGCTTTCCTACCACGCAATCTATTTAGCACTTCCTCTGGTGCCAGGAATCCTACTATTTCAAGTATTATAATATTGTATTATATACTTATTTGTCAAAGTCTCCAATTCTGTTGTAAGTGCCATAAGGGTAATTTACCATGCTCATCCCTATAACCCAAGGGCCTACCCATAATATGTGCTCAATGAATGTTTGCTAAGGAATGGATTTTCCTGGTTGAGCACTGGTAAAAAATTAATTTTACCCTGAAATTAAATCTACTTATGAGAGATACTATAATTCATTTTCAGACTCATTGAAGTAATTTTCACAAACAGTGATGAAATAGAAAAATTGTTAAATACCAAAAGGGTAGAGATTATTTTGCCTTGGAAAGTGCCTTTGAATCCAGTAGGTGTTCATAATAAGTTCAATGCTTGAATAATATAAATTAAAAGGTAAACTAGAGACTAAATTCAATTGAATGTAGTTAGTAAGACAGTTACTAAAAGAATTAAAGAAAACTAAAAATCTTTAACTGCTGCTTTTTCAGAACATCAGTCTATAAGAACCTATAAAAATTTTACACTCTACTCAAAATTTTAAAAGCCTAAACTCACTGGGTCTGTTTAGATGTTTAGAACTTTACCTGGTTTGGACCTGTACCAATGCTACTTAAACTGCATCCTATTCACTTGGCAAGCAGAAGCCATTAGGAGGAAAAAAAATGCTAAAATAAAACGCTAAATTAGACTATATTCTAATAATATATTTTGAACATAAATTTCATTTATCTCCTACATGTCTGATAATAGACAAGGTTAAGCATATTTGACCAGGATGCTTCTTGTAAAATATTTAAAAGCAGTAGCTTAAAACCCTAGGAAAGAAAACAGTATAAAATATTATCAAGGTTGCTATTGAGAAGAGAAGAAAAAGAGGATAAAACTACATGAAATTTGTTCATCTAAACACATTACTAAATCAGAATTAAACTAAAAAGGGTTAAAAAAACCACACTTTATACATGTAATAAATTTATGCTCAGAGTCATCAGAATGGTCTAGTTTCCACCCCTCACAGGTTGGGTCTTACTCTTAATGCCAGTCTAATGACATAATCAGTTATCACACCAAAGGTTCTAGGATATGAAGGCAAAAGCAAAACAAGAAAGAGGGAACAGATATTGGAAAGAAGACAGTAATGACAGCAGCTGCAACTTTATCTCTTTATAGATCCTAATTTACTGTCTGAGCACCAAATGATATAGACATCAAGGTGCAAAGAATAAAGAGGCTTCAGGTTTTCTCAGCTTCAAGGTCCATTAGATATCAGAATTAGAAGGAAATTTCCACAAAAGCATTAAACATTTTCCATTGTGATGAGTTATTTTAGTAGCATATTCACTAATAAACTTTTATGTTTTATTAGTAGAACAAAAAGTAAATATTACCTACAGTTAAAGAAGAAACACCTAAAGCTTAAGACTGCTCTCATTATTAGCAGAATTTCTTTTACTCACCTCTGAATAACAGGGTCAAGAGAGAAGATTGTTGTGAGAGGGAAACACGCATGATTGGATCGGCACATAAAACTTTCCTCAAGAGTGTGAGGCACGGCTGTATCAAACATTCTATCACCTGGTCAAGATGAAATACACAGTTTTTTTATTTTCAGCAACTCCAAAGTGAGATAAAATATACCATAATATTTATCTTATTCTAAATTTTATGCTTTTTCATCAAAATTATGTGAAACTAAAATGTAAATAAATATTAGAAATTATTTTCCACTGAAAATAAGTTTTATATATACTTCTGCTTATATATATTATGGAAATTTTAAAATTAGTTTTCCTTATAGAGACCCCACTTTCAGAAATCAAAAAATGAAGAAAGAGGGTGTTACTTAAGACTTAAAATCCAAGTACTCATCCAAATTCAGCTGAATTCAAGCTCAGATCTGATTAATAAAAACACCAGCCTGTAAAAATGTCTAGATACACATTTGTCTTACCTTGCCATCTTGACCCACACATGCATTTAAATACTCAATTATCTTGTCAATTAAGCATAACTTTTTCACCACAGCATGCATCTTAATATCTGTAGACCAAAAAAAGTTACTAAAAGTTAACATTTTTGTAGCTTTAAAAACATATTCATTTTGAAATATACAGAACTGATATCCACACAACTTTTGAACTATTAAAAGTAGTTACACCTGGAATTGAAATTAGAAAATGAAACTTTGTCCATCTAAACACATTACTAAATCAGAATCAAACTAAAAAGGGTTAAAAAAACCACACTTTATACATGTAATAAATTTATGCTCAGAGTCATTCAGGATGGTCTAGTTTCCACCTCTCACAGGTTGGGTCTTACTCTTAATGCCAGTCTAATGACATAATCAGTTATCACACCAAAGGTTCTAGGATATGAAGGCAAAAGCAAAACAAGAAAGAGGGAACAGATATTGGAAAGAAGACAGTAATGACAGCAGCTGTAACTTTATACAATTTGAAAACATTTAAGTAACAAGCATATCGTACTTCTGTAATACAAAAACAAAACTATAAAAAAAGAATTATGTGAACTAGTTCAGACTCTGAAAAGGAATAGAATTTTAAGTGTACAAATGAATTCTTTTGTTTGTATATGGCAAATTATCTTCCTTACATTGTTTCATTGACATTTCTTCTCTTTTCCAAATTCATCACCTCAAAATGTTTAAAATTCTCCACAAGCTAATATGTAACTATGGCTTGCAATATGAACATTTTTCTATTAATAAAAAACTCTAGCCTCAAACTATTAATAGCAAATATAAAAGGAACAGGATTATAATATAATCTACATAGTAAGAATACAAACACTTTTTAATAAACATATTCATATACTATGTGTGTAATAAAAAGGTTTTTTGTATACGCACAAAAGGATTTTACACACACGCACGCCTTACTAGAGCCAAAAATTTTAGCTGCTTATAGATTAGTTGCAAGTATTTAACAATTTGCAGACAAATTTTCTCCTATATTCTCATTGGGAAACACACACACACACACAGATACTGAACTAGTAGCTATCACTGTAACAACTTTTAGCTACTACTCAAAAAAGTTTCCCTTACTACCGGTATAGTACATACCAAATTATAAATTATATTTTTCAATGTTAGCAATATTGAAGGAATATTCTCTGAAAGAGTTTTTCTTCACCTTTTTTTAACCAAGGCTCTCCAAATTTTTAGAGCTTTATTTTCTGTAGTCTATATTATTGTTACTGAAATCACAAATATGTTGAATATGCTTTTTCAAATTATTCTCACCCCAAGTTTCCAACTAGTGTCAAGATCAAGACAAAGAATGCTAACCACAAAAATCTTTTTATGTAAATGCAAAGTTATAATTTCTCACAAATATTAAAGTATATATATGACATATATGGAAAAATAAAAACTAACTCAAAGAATGAAAATCTATGGAATAACAACACTACAAACAAAGCTAATAATATATTTTACTAGTTGCTTTTAAGAATAAATCCTTAAAGACAACACAGAGCTGTGCTGCATTACTTTCATTTTACCTACCCATCAAAGTACTGTTTGATTAATTTCTCTAAGCAAGATGGTACCAATTGAAAACATTATATACTATGTAAATTGAGAAAGAAACATGTACTTTACTGTTAGAATTATATCAATATTTTAGAAGGAAGATAATTCTATCAAATAACATTTTCCAGGTCAAATAATGATAAGGGATCAACAAACTTTTTCTGTAAAGAACCAGGTAGCAAATATGTTGTTAGACTTCGCTGGCCACATATGGCCCGTCCCATACTCTTTGGTTTTGTTTTTTTAATAACTCTACAGATGTGAAAACCATTCTTAAATTGAGGACTGTAAACAAAGAAAAAAACAAGCCACAGGCTGGGTCTGGCCCATAATCCAGTTTGCAAAGCCCTGATCAACTAAACACAGCAATCTAAAATTCTATCATCAGCAGCAGTACAGCAATCATTTTCTTTAAAAGACATTACCTTGCATAATCACAGCTAACTGTTCTGCGGCTGACTTTCTCAAAACAAGATCAACATCATCCGAGGTGAAGATTTCATATACCTTTTCAACAGTCTCCAACTACAAACAACAACAAAATAATCAGACTTTTCATCTGCTCTCAATCCTCCAATAAAATTTTATAATTTGTTCCTTAAGAATAAAAGCTCAAAAAGTCAACTTACTTAAATAACCAATAATATGTACATGTAATTTGTAACAGTGATGTGCTAGGTCAGGGAGGAACTTAGGATCTAAAATAAAGAGCCACCATGTCAAATAAACCTCTCTTTTTAATATACATTTTTGCTAGGAAGCCATTCATAACCCATTAATCCATTAGTCACCTTAAAAATGACACAGACAACATCGATGTTGCCTAACATCTCTGCAGGTAGTACCAGGCTACCCTGAGAAGAGCAACCCAGACCTAACTCAAGATTTCCCTGTTGCTGCTAAAAGCCACCAGCTGGAATTCCCATGACCCCCCTCCCTTCCACCTCTTGAAAGACCCCAGAACAGACAGCACTCTGGGACTTGCTGGCTGGCACCCCAACAGAGCCACCCCCACACTAGTCCTTGTTACTCCATGCCAGGTCAGAGTCTGAGGTGGCAAAACTTGCAGTAGGAAAAGGAGCAAAGATGACCCTCTTTCTTTCTCCTAACCACTGCTGTCTTTTAGCCCTAATACAGACTCAAAGAAGGCAGTACCAGAATGCTCCCTCCCCGTCTTCCTCCATACCATACACAGGCATAGGAGTGACTGCCGATGGCTTAGTCCTCAGGGAGTCTCCAGCCAGACCTGGTATGTGGCTAGTGGAAGATTCTCCAATTCTGCCAGGGCTGTCACATGGCCCTGAACATTTAGGTAAGAAGATTAAATGTGTTTTTCCATAAAAAAACATTGTATTACCTGTGGCTCTAAAGTACTACTACACGCTTTGGTGAACTAAACTTAAATAAAATCTGACAGATTGCAAACTTGAAGTGAAAAAGGAGCTATAAAATACAGGAATGAATCAATGAAGATAATGGACAGCTTTCTTTATAAAATTCTGCATTGGTCCAGTACGATACAGGTGCAGACCTGACTAAAGACAGGGAACTAGATGATAAATCTCTGAAGGTATATAAGGAGCCAAAGATTTAGAAAAGAGATTAACAAAGAATATCTCAGAACTATTGTAACATTTAAGAGAAGGAGAAATTGCCTTTGCCTCCTATATTATTTTTTTCTCTTATAATGAAGAAGCTGAAACTTCTGTCATAAAAACTTTTCCTTTTTTGCAATTATAGGCAATTTCCAACATAAAAACAAGAATTTCTGATAGCTTTTATGTTAGTGATATTTGTTTTTAAAAGTCATCACAAAATTTCTTTCCATTAGTTTTGCCTTATGTTGTATTTAACATACTATTCAGGCTGGGTGCAGTGGCTCATGCCTGTAATTCTAGCACTCTGGGAGACCGAGGTCGGAGGATCGCTTGAGGTCAGAAGTTCAAGACCAGCCTCAGCAAGAATGAAACCCCATCTCTACAAAAAACAGAAAAAATTAGCCAGGCATGGTGGTGCCTGCCTGTAGTCCCAGCTACTAGGGAGGCTGAGGGAGGAGGATCGCTTGAGCTCAGGAGTTTGAGGTTGCAGTGAGCTATGATGACGACATGGCAATCTAGCTGGGTCGACAGAGCTAGACTCTGTTTCAAAAAAAAAAAAAAAATACTATTCCAAATAATTTGCACTTCTAGTGTATATACTAAATTAAAAGGGACATAATGCTTGGCATATAGTGGAAATATTTGTTCAATAAATAAATGTATCCAGAAGCCCAATGAAGCTAGAACAGAATTTCAATCTAACCCTGAACCACCACACTTCTCTCCCTCCCCAAGACATACACAAACTGAAGAATGTCACATAAAATACGTGATATGCAGATCTATCAAATAATCACACAGTAATAAACTCAAAAGTTATAGTTACCTTAATAACCAGTTCTTTTCTATCATCCAGCTTAAGTTCAATAGGCTTTTTCACAATAAATAAATTAGTAACTCTGGAGAGAATTCTGGCATCTATTAAAGGGCGCTTTGTATCAGCCCCTTCTTCACTTCTAAGATGAAATGCTAAAAGCTTTAATGCCAGTGAGCGGACCCTAAAAACACAAAGTATTTAAGTCAAAATTTTGTAATATACAAATGTCTATTAAAAAGGTGTATAATTACAAAAAATTATCATATATCAACAAAGTATATTAGTCACATTGCCATTACTAATAATAATTTACTTTTTCTACTAAAAAAATCTCTTGTATAAAACATTTATTCAATTTTATAATATTTATAAAATAAATATCAGAAACAAAGAACAATCAATAATTACAAAAGAGACAGAGTCGCTGAGACTATATATCACAGTCAACTTCAATAAGTTGATCTGCAACTTAAATCTTTAACTCCTAACTTCAACTATAGTGATCTATTTCAACGATAAAATATCACACACCCATAACCAGAGTCCAAACATTAAGTCAAACCTCCAGTAGAGTAATTCTCTAATAACTAGAGTGTGATATCACTACTATGTGTGTAAATCATCTGTCAGGCATCAAATGGATTCCTCTCAAATACAGGCTGGGTGTGATGGCTCATGTCTGTAATCATAGTACTCTGGGAGGCTGAGGTGGGAAGATTGCTTGAGCACAGGAGTTCAGGACCACGCTAAGCAAGAGTGTGACCTCATCTCTACTAAAAATAGAAAAATTAACCAGGTGTCATGGCGCATGCCTATAGTCCCAGCCAGTCAGAAGGCTGAGACAGGAAGATCGCTTGAGCCCAGGAGTGTGAGATTGCAGTGAGCTATGATGACACCACTGTACTCTACCCAGGACAACAGAATGAGATCTTGTCTCAAAAAGAAAAGGAAATGGAACCCCCCTCCTCACTGCCCCGCTTCATTCATTCAATATATATATATGTTTGTGTGTGTGTGTGTGTGTGTATATATATATATATATAAATATATATAACTAGTTGGCCATAGTAACATGCACCTGTAGCCCCAGCTACTCGGAAGGCTGAGACAGGAGGATCACTTCAGCCAGATGTCTGAGGCTGCAGTGAGCCATGATTACGCCACTGCACTCTAGCCAGGGCGACAGAGCAAGGCTCTGTCTCGGGGGGTTGGGGGGGAGAGTCCTCTCAAATATAAAAATACAAATACTTTTGATTCCCATTAAAATTCTTTACCTGGAAGGCATTAGGATTAAGGTCAGTTGAGTGGGGGGATGGAAGACTTTTCAAGAAAAGGTAAAATACTACATGCCACTAAGCAATGAAATAGAAAAATAGAAAAACCATGAAGAGGACAAAGGTCAGTGAGGTGGGCGATAGTGAAACAACCATGTAGCTGTCACTTCTCTGATAGGTTCTATTTTTTTTTTTTTTTGAGACAGAGTCTCACTCTTTTGCCCAGGCTAGAGTGAGTGCCGTGGAGTCATCCTAGCTCACAGCGACCTCAAACTCCTGGGCTCGAGCAATCCTTCTGCCTCAGCCTCCCAAGTAGCTGGGACTGCAGGCATGTGCCACCATGCCCAGCTAATTTTTTCTGCATATACTTTTAGTTGTCCAGATCATTTCTTTCTATTTTCAGTAGAGACAGGGTCTTGCTCTTGTTCAGGCTGGTCTCGAACTCCTGACCTCGAGCAATCCGTCCGCCTCGGCCTCCCAGAGTGTAGGATTACAGGCGTGAGCCACCATGCCAGGCCTCTGACAGGTTCTTGAACTACCTTGAAACTGACCAAATTTTAAACAATAATATATGTTGCCATATATTAGGTTTTATATTAAGTTGCCATATTTAGGTTTTAAGTACTATCTATAAGACAACAATACTCAGGGAGGCGTCCCTACTATAAGTCTAGTCATCTTGCTGTATATGGGCCCGTCACCCTGAAGCCCCATATCATAACATGTATTTCACTTTATGACAATTGATAATAAGGTATAATTGATAACATCTATCTTCCCAATTACATGTCAAATTCTAATAGAGCAGGG
Source organism: Avahi laniger (assembly GCA_963575035.1). Classification (NCBI taxonomy): domain Eukaryota; kingdom Metazoa; phylum Chordata; class Mammalia; order Primates; family Indriidae; genus Avahi; species Avahi laniger. The sequence continues at coordinate 13,029 of CAUYSK010031415.1, forward strand.
CCCATGTCTATATCCTGTACTGCTTCATCCCATAGTTGACCACAGCTCATAGGCATATAGTAGATACTCAATAAATACTTGTGGAATTAACAGAAAGCAGACATTTACTGAAATATTACTAATAGATATCATCTCTAGAGGCCTAATATTTACTCAAGATGGTATGAGAAGTCAAGCAAACTTTCTCACTCTCCCAGTTGCTGCGTTACCTCATGCAAGCTTAGAAAGGCTAAACACCCTCCTAATAGTTTTCATTTGTTCCTTTCATTCTAAGCCAACAATATCTATATTAAAATCTGAAGAGGTCAATTTACAAACAGATACAACCCCTAATAAAGAAGACTAGAGATGGGATATGTAAAGCATATATTTATGCATCTTCTTCTCTGGTATATAAATTTAACAATTTTTAGGCTTAGCATGAAATGCCAGGATCTAGTTATTCCTATATATGTATTTACTTCTTTCAACTAATAATTTTTTAATAGAGTCATGCCTCATATAATATAATGACATTTTGGTCAACAACAGACTACATACTCAACAGTGGTCTCATAAGATTACAATACTGTATTTTTATTGTAGCTTTTCTATGTTTAGAAATTTTGAGTTACAAAAATACTTATCATTGTGTTACAACCACCTATGGTATTCAGTACAGTACCATGCTGTACAGGTTTGTAGCCTGGGAGCAACAGGCTACACCATATAGCCTAGGTGTGGAATAGGCTATATCACATATAAGTTTGTGTAAGTACACTGTCTGATATTCACACAAGGACAAAATTGCTTAAAGAAGCATTTCTCAGAACATATCCCTGTCGTTAAGCAACACATAACTATATATTTATGTATAAGGTACTCTATGAAGTTCTGAGGATATAGAGATTAGCCAATGAACAGGGTTCCTGCCTACATGAAGTTTATAGAAATGTTACCTTCTATACTATATAGACATTTTTAGAGTCTATTTCTTTGATTTTCCTCTTTCCGTTCTCTTAATGTTTTAGTTTATTTTCACCTACTTCCTTATTTTTCAGTCTGATCATCTGTTTAAAAATAAGCTGCTATATTATCCTGACATAAGGTTTGGGGAAAACAAAATTATCCATTGTCAAAAGAATGTCTGTTGGCCGGGCGCAGTGGCTCATGCCTGTAATCCTAGCTCTCTGGGAGGCCAAGGCAGGCGGATTGTTTGAGCTCACGAGTTCGAGACCAGCCTGAGCAAGAGCGAGACCACATCTCTACTAAAATCAGAAAGAAATTAACTGGACAACTAAAAATATATAGAAAAAAATTAGCCGGGCATGGTGGCGCATGACTGTAGTCCCAGCTACTAGGGAGGCTGAGGCAGGAGGATCGCTTGAGCCCAGGAGTTTGTGGTTGCTGTGAGCTAGGATGATGCCACGGCACTCTAGCCCAGGCAACACAGTGAGACTCTCTCACAAAAAAAAAAAAAAAAAAAAGAATGTCTGTCTGTTCCTCCTAGCCTTTTCAACCAACTCTTCCTCTATGTCACTACTTATCCATCTTGACTCTAAGATTTTTTTCTCTTCTCAGTGACAGAAAATCTAACCACTGTTACCTAAAGAGAGTAACAGGGAAGATTTAGGTTGTATTGACAGAGAAGGAAGAAAAACACTATCTTTCTCCTTCTCTTAATTAAAATGATGCCCATATTAACGGTGGTCAAGGAAAGCATATTTTTTAAGTTTCCCAAGTTAATAGCACAAGCTAAATGAAATTAGAATATCTGAATAACTCTGGTATATAAGGCAACTGGCCTACCACACTTATTAAAAAATTAATTTCCAGAACAGATGTTTAGAAAAGGATCTCTCCAGGAGACGAACAATTTCCAAAGAGAAGAGAAGACGGGAATGCACTGCAATTTTTGCAATCTGTTTATCTCCACGGCTCTCCAACTGGCCTAGAGCACTACTGAACAGTACTTAGTAGCAGTACCAAAGCACAAACCGATCTGGCAAGGGATAACTAGGCTGTAAAACAGATGAAACATTTCAGGCAAGCATCTAAAAGACCTTGTATCTGCTTAGTTTCACACATTAGTTTCCTTTCTCTGTCTAATAATGGGCAATCACCTTCCTTTAAAGTCTGTAGTTCTATTTTGTTTCAGATTAATATAATTACTATACTTTCTTAGAATGTTTCCATTAATCTCTGATATTCAAAAGATTACGTTGTACTCACAATGGCTTTTTCACTAGCAAAAGTCGCAGGATAGACTTTAATCGGGTAGTACAGGGGAGAATCTCTTCTCCTGCCTCGGAACTCTCTTTGCTTAAAAGAAGAATGCAGTTACCCAAAGGATCTTCTGTGTCAGCATAGCCCTAGATAGATTTTTTTAAAAGAGAAATTATTGTTCAATTGTATACATATTGATTAACTTTTCAACTTGAAAATAAGAATGGTATTGACCTGTCAAGCAATTCATAGATTTCTTTCAATTCAGCTAAATAAAATAATCATTTTTCAAAATAATCTATATGATGTAAGAGGCCTACATTAAACTGTATTTAAAAGAAAGTACATACTGGAGAACTTCAGGAAACTATACCAACCCTCTTGACACTTGTGGATTTTTCTATTTTCTAAGATTCTAGTAGTGGCGCCTCCCCTAGATGAGGCACCTCACAGATTCTCAGCCCATCCCCATAGCAGAAAGATAGAGTGCTATAAACAGGACCACGTGAGTCTCAAGGTCCAAGGCTTGGGCTCTTTGTTCTAAAAGAGGATTGTGCCTATGATGGCATTTCCTATCTTCACCTTTTCATCCAAGGAAGGCAGGTACCTAAAATTCCCTCACTCCTTTAATGCCCACAAAGACTGCTAAAAAAGCTTTGTTTCCAAGAGCATATTAATCAACGTATCCCTCCAACCACATATATACGCACGTATGGAAAAATGAGGCAAATCCGTTATGTAAGGTCTGCTTAAAAAGTAGTTAGCTTTGCCTAAAAGCCTTTATATAAGGTTGAGTTCTATTTTTTCACGATGCTAAGTGCCTGCACCTTACTTTTTAACCTCCCACCTAGATACATAAAGTACATACAGACAAATTAGCTATCCTTGCTTAACCTTCTGCCAGAAACAAGAGAGTCGCCCACTTCCTGTTCACTTATCCACAGTGCCTTCATGGCTTCTTTTCATTTCTCTCACAACATGACAGTTTTGCTGTTTACAGGCTTTTAAATCAATCACGCTCAGCCAAAGATAAATGGTTGTAAAAGGTGAGCTGCACAGAATACCTGTAGTACTGGAATGACAGGACAGAGAGACTCAATAAACTTGTTCCAGGTCAGGGCTGTCATCGTCAATCGTCCCTGCAGCAGATACAACAGAATGGCCTTGGCAGCAGCATTCACCTGCTCAACAACACAGACCCAATAATCCAGTAAAATGAGATGCCCCAGCAGGTCATCTGACATACCTGTAACATTTTATAAAATCTGGAAAGGAGCTATAATTAACATTTCTTTCTTCAACTGTTCATATTTTCATAGCATCATTTTACATTCTATTCTCAACCAGTTTTTCTCCCTTAATGATTTCCATTTTTTTACCTATAATATATTTTTTCCCTTGAATAAAAATTTCCTTTACTGAAATAACCTGTTTACTATAACTACTTGTACTGTATAGTTCTCTACATCTTAGACAAAAAATGTAAAATGTTTGATCTGAATTCTTTGAAATTAAGTATGTCCTGTATTTTCATTTCCACATTTTCTTGAACATTTCTTTTCATTTAAATAATACCTTAACTGACCAACACATCAAAGACAATTTCTTTTTAGTTTCTCATCATGCTATCCAGTTATATTAGACTATTACCTTGACTTAGCTGAATATGCAAATTATAGTAATTTTTGCACTTATTTTTAACATATCATACCTCATTTTTGGGTTCTTGAATGCCAAATGCAGAGATTTCATACAGAACTTTTGGATGAAGTAGAAAATGAATTCCATTACAAAGTGAAGATACAGGTTTAGTGACATTATGTAAACCTAAACATTCCTATAAAATAATACAAAAAAGTATTTAAAAATTAGTGATACTGATTTTTCAAAAGAAAAATTCTTCTGTTTATAATCCAATTTTAATTTTTGTTTTCACTTCACTGAAACTTTTCTTTTAACAACAAAGGATGAAAAACACTCTCCTGCATAACAGTTTTTGAGGAGTTTGTATGAGAAACACATTACTTTTTGCCAACAAGCAGTCTTGATAAATTAAATAAGCAAACAGCTAAGACAGCCATAATCTCTTAAAGTTGTTCATAATGACAGACACAAGGACATAAACAAAATAATAAATTTATCCTAAGGTGTTCACATTTTACTTAATGAAGTTAGAGAAAAAAAAACAAAACTCAAAAGACTTAAAGTTATGAGAGACAACATATATCTAGGATTTTTATCACCAATACAACTATGCACCTAAAATATAAGTAATAATTCTGTACCATCTCTTAGAGTAACTATCACAAACTTTTTCTCAATCTGTGATAGAGAATAATATTCAGTGTGACAGGGGAAAAGCCTACTTGAAATATTAATAGAATTTAAAAACAACATAGAAGGTGAAAATACAACCAATAATGAGTTCTATAAATATAATTAATTTTTTTCATTCTGCAAATTAGTACTTCCTAACCATTAACAACAATTCAAAGGTCAAAAAGTTACATACACACACTCACACACACATATGAATATACATAAGTATTTTTTTTTCGTTTTAACTTGATGCCACAGACAACAACTTCATGTTTCAAGCTTTTGAAAGAGATAAAGCCTCACCTCTAAAGTTTAAAAATAGCTGCCACTTACATCCTTAAGATACTTAAACTCTCTAAGCTTCAGTTTAGGCTGGGCGCGGTGGCTTATGCCTGTAATCCTAGCACTCTGGGGGGTCGAGGCGGGCGGATTGTTTGAGCTCAGGAGTTCGAGACGAGCCTGAGCAAGAGCGAGACCCCGTCTCTACTAAAAAAAAACAGAAAGAAATTATCTGGACAACTAAAAATACATAGAAAAAAAATTAGCCAGGCATGGTGGCGCGTGTCTGTAGTCCCAGCTACGCGGGAGGCTGAGGCAGTAGGATCGCTTGAGTCCAGGAGTTTGAGGTTGCTGTGAGCTAGGCTAACGCCACAGCACTCACTCTAGCCAGGGCAACAGAGAGAGACTTTGTCTCGAAAAACAAACAAACAAAAAAAACCAGTTTATTCGTCCATAAAATAGGAATAATACCTAATCCTTAACAAAACAACTTTCTTTTCCCATCACATATCAACCTGACTACATCAGCCTTCTTAAAACAGAAAAATGCCGTGAATCCTATCAAAAACAGATCCCTCGCCACTGAACTGCACCCTACCCCCTCCTGACATCAAGATTTAGTTCCTACACAACTGTCTTCTTTTTCTCCAGCACCTTTACTTTCTTCTTCTTCTTCACAGGATTAGTCATCATATTCTGTGTCTGGACCTAACTTCCCCATCTCCCCTCTTGGTAACAACCCATTTTCCAGTTCTCCTTCACAGCACACGTCCTCAAAAGCAATCTCTGTCCTCAGTCTCTGCTCCCTTCCTTGCCAAGCTCTCTTCAACCCACACCAGCAGGACTTCCATTCTTACTGCTCTACAGAAGCTTCTTGTCAAGGACACCAACGACCTCTGTGATGCCAAACCCAATGGGTTCCTCTCTGTTCTCATCTGACTCTCCCTTCCTTCCCTACTGACACTCCTCTGTCTCCACTACTGGCTCCTTCTGTGCCCAACTTCTAACTGCTTAGATCCTAAAAGGCCTTATCTTCCTCTGTCTCTCGGTAGATGATCCTAACTAAAGCCTGTGGCTTTAAATGTCATCTCTATGCTGATGACTGAAAATTTTAATTTTAATCTGGGCTCCATAGTCCAAAGGTAGTATGGTGCATGCTTAAGAATGTGAGCTTTGGAGTCAGACTATCTGGGTTCAAAGCTCAGTCTTAATACTTTTGGTAATGACTTTGGACAAATGCAAAGCATCTTTTAGAGTCAGGGTCTCACTCTGTTGCCCAGACTGGAGTGCAGTGGCACAATTATAGCTCACTGCATATCACAAATTCCAAGAACATGAAGAAAAAATAAATAAATACACATTTATTACAAATAAATATATATTTTTATATATATATATAAATACATGTGTGTCACTGCAGCCTTGAACTCCTAGGCTCAAGCAATCATCTGGCCTCAGTCTCCTAAGTAGCCAACTCTGTTTATAGAAAGAAGTAGTACAGTTCATAGTTATTTTAAGGATTAAATGAGATAACATATTTATAAAAGTACTTGGTACACAGAGCAAATGCTAAATAAATATTAGCTTGTTTAAAATTTATAATGACACAAAAGAAGAAACTAATGAAAGACTACAATGAAAAAAGAACAAGTCAATAAAAAAGCAGAGAAAAGGTACAGAAATAAAAAATAAAATGACTGATATTCAAAATTTTATGAATAAATTAAAAAGCAATCATAAGGGAATACCACTTCACATTAGGATATTAACCATTAGGATATTAACTGTTAAAAACCAAACCAAAAAAAAAAAACAGAAAACGAGGGTTGGCAAGGATGCAGAGAAAATGGAATCCTTGTGCACTGTTGGTGGGAATGTAAAATGGTACTGCCACTGTGGAAAATATTATAGGATGGCAGTTCCTCAAAAGACCAAACATAGAATTACCCAATATGATCCAGCAATTCCATTTCTGGGTATATACTCAAAGAATCAAAAGCAGAGTCTCAAATATTCGTATACACTTATTCATAACAGCAAAGTTCGCAATAGCAAAAAGATGGAAACAACCCAAATGCCCATCAATAGATGAATGGATAAACAAAAATGTAGTACAGGTTAAGTATCCCTTATCTGAAATGATTGGGACTGGAAGTGTTTCAGATTTTGGAATTTCTCCAATTTTAGAACATTTTCATTATACTTATCCATTGAGCATTCCTAATCCTAAACTCCAAAATCTGAAATGCTCCAATGAGCATTTCCTTTGAGTGTCATGTCAGTGCTCAAGAAGTTTTGGATTTTGGAGCCTCTTAGATTTTAAATTTTTTGATTTGGGATGTTCAACCTGTATATACGTATGATGGAATATTATTAAGGCTTAAAAAGGAATGAAATTCTGATACATGTTGTAACACAGAAGAATCTTGAGGACATTATGCTAAGTGAAATAAGCCAATCACAAAAAGATAAATACTGTATGATTCCACTTACATGAATTACCTAAAGAAGTCAAACTCATAGAGACAGAAAGTAGAACGGTAGTTGCCAGGGGCTGGAGGGAGAGGAGAATGGGGAGTTACTGTTTAATGAGTACAGAATTTTATTTTGGGAAGATGAAAAAGTTCTGGAGATGAGTAATGGTGATGGTGGTAAAACAATGTTAATGTACTTACGGCACTGAACTGTACAATTTAAAACAGTTAACACGGTAAATTTTATGTTATATATATTTTACCACAATTTAAAAAAGCAAATTGAACACAGCTGAGGAAAGAATTAGTGTACTGAAATGACAGCACTGAGGCATTCTATCCAAATACAACTAAAAAAGATATGGAAAATATGAAAGTGGGCTTAAAAGACACAAGGGTAAAATAAGGTCTAACATAGATCTGATAAGAGTTCCACTTGGAGAGAATAACAAGGATAGGAGAAAGGCAATATTTAAAATAATGATGAGTGAGAATTATGCAGAAATGAAGGCAGACATGAATGTTCAGACTGAAGAGTCCTAAGCAAGATAAACAGAAAAACAAATACGCATGAATCCACAGGATGCCAGAGACAAGGAAAAGATCTGAATAAAAACTAGAGGGAAAAAAAAACAAAAAAATTATAATTTAACTGATAGCAGATGGAAGAACAGCAGTCAACCTATAATTACATATCCAGCTAAATTATTATTCAAGAGTAAGGTGACTGGGCACAGTGGCGCATGTCTTTAGTCCCAGCTACTCAGGTGGCTGAGGCGGGAGTGAGACCTGAGCTCAGGAGTTCAAGGCTGTAGTGCTCCATGGTCACGCCTCTCTATGACCTTGCCTACGAACAGCCACTGTACTCCAGCCTGGGCAACACTGTGAGAGCCCATCTCAAAAAACAAAAAAGAGTAAAGCACAGTCAAGACATTTTAAACATATGCACATAGTCACAAACTGTCATTGAAAATATTGAAAAACTTATTTCAGTAAAAAGGAGACTGAACCTAAATATATATCAATAAATAAAAAGAATTATATTCCAACTTAACAGCAGTTAAGATGAATTAAAGTAGGTAAATCTCAAATCCTACTACTAAATGAAAGGAACAATAAGCAAAAACATGTTCAGTATGAAATTATATATTTTAAACAAACAAAACAGTACATATTAATATTATTTATAAAGATATTCATATATATATGAAAATATATAAAAAACATGGATGGGAAGGATATCTGCCAACTTTATAAGAGTGGGTAGGCCATGTCTGTGGAAGAAGAGGGAAGAGAAAGGAAAGAAGCTTCCTCTACATCTATAGTATTTATATTTTTATTTCACTGAATTAAAAGCCATCAGAAGTAAAAATGGCAAAATATAAACACTTGTTATACCTAGATAGTACTTACAAGAGTGTTAAATACAAAATGACATTTTCAAGAGTACATAGGAATATGTATATTTTTCAATACTGTCCTATGGAGAATGTTCTTTTCAATATTGAAATATTTAAAATTCTATGCTAAAAAATTATTATTAATATAATAAAAGACAGAAAATAAATATGTTTTAAAAGAAAAGAAAAAGATCACTTAGATAACAGAAACGATAAAATCTAGGCCATGATAACCTAAAACTTTTCCTGAAATATTTCTTGAATACCGGGAAGTCAACTTTTCCTTACAATTTCTCCATCATTAAATAATGCAACATAAATATAATTCTTAATAAAACTTCTAGCAATGCAATTTAATTCCTGTACTTATTAAATTAAGGGAATTTAATGTAGAAATTTTCTGGAATTGATTAATAATTACCAACTATTTTTATGGGAGATAGTTTTGTGGTGTTTTTTTTTTTTTTTTTTTTTGAGACAGAGTCGCGTTCTGTCACCCCAGGTAGAGTGCAGTGGTGTCATCATAGCTCACAGCAACCTCAAACTCCTGGGCTCAAGCGATCCTTCTGCCTCAGCCTACCAAGTAGCTTGACTACAGGTGCACGCCACCACGCTTGGCTGATTTTTCTGCTTTTAGTAGAGAAGTTTTCTCGCTCTTGTTTAGAGTGGTCTGGACACCTGAGCTCAAGCAATCCTTCCACCTCGGCCTCCCAGAGTGCTAGGATTACATGCGTGAGCCACCGCACTGGTCTATCGGAGAATAGTTCTTTTAACTCATTCAAAAGCTCAAGTGATTTAATTTTGGAACTATAATAACAGAATCCACCATTAGTTCTCAAAAACAAGACAAAACAAAACAAAACAAAACCCACCTTAATAATTTCCAGACAGCAGTGGTAAGTTTCAACTTTCACTTGTGGCAACGGGTGAGACAACATATGTAGAAACACCTTCTGACTTTCTCCTTGCAGTAATGGACTGGCCTGTGCAGATTTCCAGCTGGCAAAAATGTAAAACACCCAAGAAGTCTATGGCAAGTTTATTGGAAGGGATTTCTTCCTACTCCAATTCTTCCAACTGGGATTTTATTTAATCAACTAATATTAGCAAGTACTTACCTAAGCACTTATTTGTTTCAAGGTAGAGAATGTTCTCTCTTAGAATACAACAAAACCCAAAATGTCTTTAAAAATTCATACTTAATTGATGTTTATCACATCATAGAATTTATTCTTTCCAAAAGCAATGATGATACTAAGTTCTCAATAGGAATCTGTTCTGATGTCCACAAAATAAATTAACCAATACCTAGTGCTTTCTACAAATTCACATAAGAAAAAAGGTACAAAGTAATAAAACTTACAAAACAAAATCTTCAAGTTATTAGTAAAGACTTTAAAGATAAATAAACACATGTGCTTGAATAGTCTGGATAAATACCAAAAACAAATGTATAAAAATCCAAGGACCATTCATTTTGATTATGGGCATGACATTTTTAAAGTTTAATCTTGAATAAAACAGTCAAGTTTCCTAATGCAACTGTACATGTACAGTTTAAAGGTCAGACACATACAAAGGCAATTTAAACTAAAAAAATAACAAAGATAGAAGATCCGTTTCATTTTCATTGTTCCTAAATTTACACACACATGTACACACATACACAGTCCTATGACAATATAATCACATTAAGAAAGAAAATATTACATCTTTGAACAAATGCAGATGATTTCCTTTATTAAGGGGAAATGCTGATGATAGGAAAAGCTACGCAAGGCTTGGTCTGCCAACTCCACTAATTCTAAGAGATTCTTCTCTCCCTAAAAAAGAAGCAGAATGGGGCAATAAATGTCAAGCTCATGTAAAATAAAATTCTTAACAGCTAACTAAGCAGCTTTAAGAAATTAGATCGTTCAGAGACCCTGAGATTATTCACATTTGTTTAAGTCCACTTGCTCAATAAGCAACCTAAAAACGTCAGCCTAGAAGAAAAATATGAGAAAAATTCCTAGCTAAATACTACATGAGACTTTCTATTATTTAACTCTGAGTAAGCTTAAAGTTACAATCCAGTTGCCTGGTTTTTTGACTACTTCTTTGTAGTCCTACCTCCCCTAATAGAGGCAGGGGTAGTATATTTTATTATCCACCTCCCTCTTCTAATATTCTAACCGGTTCTAAGAACATAGAGGACACTCGATACATGTGTGACTAACTGACCACATAGAATGCCACAGAAATAAATTCAACCTAAAGATACAATTCAAAATTCTGTCACAGAGGAATCGAGAAGCCAGTGGCATCAAGATGTAGCAAGAGGAAAAGAAAAAAAAGAAAGAAAGAAAGAAACCACAGTGGGTTAATCAGGAAAATCATAAATATGAGGTTCAGAGAGACTCCACTGTAGGGACCAAATGAAATAAGAATTTTGTCCCTAATTCTTCAAGATCTTCAAGATCCATTTTGGTATTTTCAGACAATAAACAACTATTATAGTCAATGTCTGTCTCTAAGACTCATTAATCCTTTCACTGATAGCATAATAAGTAATATCCTAATAGTATTTTTAAGAGATAAGTATTGATACATAATTATTGCTATAACATTGTACCTAAAGTCATCCTTACCATACAATGTAGTTCATGACTCTATTTAATTAAAAAAATCCAGTTCTTTGTATAAGTATGTAATGAGCGATTATAAAATATTAAATCAAAAACGTGTCCACAAGTAAGCACTAAAATGGCCCTTATAATTCTGCTTACATCAATTGTCACTCAGTTCATGTACGGTGAATTACTTCATAGAGGTATCTGTTATTAAATATTAAAACATTTATAACTGCTGCTTTTTAAAAAACCACTGATATTAGTAATATATACCATTCATTAATCTAAAGTCTCTGTTTTACTCTTATACAAATCACATCCTTACTTTAATCTGATATTTGACTCACTCAGTAATAATGTATCCCACAACTAACAATTCAATTGTTATACATACATCAATTTGAAAAATACGTTAAATTTTCTAAATATTTCATCAAAGGGATTTAAAAGAGTTTTGTTTTTGTTTTTGTTTTTTGGTAGTGTGGTGAACAGACTTTAAGTTCACTCTCATGATTCTATCTCTTGGTGGTCATTTCCTTGTCAAATTGCCTTCTCGTGAGTGTGGATGGAACCTGTAACTTCCTTCTAACCGAGAGAATATAGCAAATGTGATGGAATGTCACTCTTGTAATTGTATTATTATACATTATATGGAAAAGGTGATGGAATGTCACTTCCATGAATATATTATATAAGATTCTTATATAATGTAATCTGCTCACTATAGGGGCTCAGGCACCAAAAGAGATATTAGCAAAACTTTTTACCTCCTTTCCAACGTCAGACAGGAAGTTGCAAGTACATTCAATTGAATAAGCGGCCTCTGCAGTTCGTTTATAAATACTGTAGTTTTCAGAATTCAGCTGCTCCAAATAGGCCACAACAGCTTCGTGAATATTTGGATATTCCAAAGAAAAAGGCATGTCCAAAGAAAGGAGAAATAATGCTGCTGACATAGGCTCTGGCAAAAACTCACTTGCCTTGATGAATTAAAAAAAAAAAAAAAAGTTAAAATGTTTTTAAAAAGGAAAACGATGATAGACTATAATCTCAACACACCTTCCTTATTAGCAATTCTTTATCATAAAATCTATGCTTTTTCCAAAGAAAATCCTATTTCCCAACACACCATTTGCCTCTGTGCCTTTGTTCAGTGCAATTTTTCTCTACCCAAAATGTTCAAATATCAACTCTTTCTAAAAGCTGGGATACTGGATACTTTCTTCTTCCCCAAAACAACACATGGAATTACTCTCTCCCTGAGCCCTGCACCTTGTTTACACCTCTGCTACTAAGGCACAAGGCCCTTTTCTCTAAGTATTTTGTGCAAATGCTTACAAATATCCACAATAATGCAATAAACTCTTGAGGACAAGAACAATTACCCATTCCATAGCTGAACAAGTAACTCAGGGTTTGTTAACAACATAGTAAATTGAATAGCACTAAATCAAGTATAGCTATAGATTGACTTTAACTGAAATTGATTGTTTGGTTTCATATTTTAGAGGGGAAAGGAGAAATTCAACATATTTAAAATTGTTCTAGAATACTCACAGAAGATAGCTCCTTAGTATAAAATCAACATGCCCAAATGAAATATATAAAAGACTTTATAACTTTAAATCAATGAATACAAAACTGAAATAACTGGGGTTTTTTGTTATTGTTGTTGTTGTTGTTTTTGTTTTTTTGAGACAGAGTCTCACTTTGTTGCCCTGGCTAGAGTGAGTGCCATGGTGTCAGCCTAGCTCACAGCAACCTCAGACTCCTGGGCTCAAGTGATCCTCCTGCCTCAGCCTCCCAAGTAGCTGGGACTACAGGCATGCGCCACCATGCTCGGTTAATTTTTTCTATATATTTTTAGCTGTCCAATTAATT
>CAUYSK010031416.1:0-22790 GCA_963575035.1 Avahi laniger
CCAAAAAACATATGAAAAAATGCTCAACATCTCTAATCATCAGGGAAATGCAAATTAAAACCACAATGAGATATCACTTATCTCCAGTGAGACTGGCCTTTATCAAAAAGTCCCAAAACAATAAATGTTGGTGTGGATGCAGAGAGATAGGAACACTCATGCACTGTTGGTGGGACTGCAAACTAGTGAAATCTCTGTGGAAAGCAATATGAAGATACCTTAAAGAGATATAAGTAGAAGTATCATTCGATCCAGCAATCCCATTACTGGGCATCTACCCAAAAGAGCAAATGATACTGTATAAGAAAGACACCTGCACCTGAATGTTTATAGCAGCACAATTCACAATTGCAAAGATGTGGAAACAACTCAAGTGTCCATCAATACATGAGTGGATTAACAAAATGTGGTATATGTATACCATGGAGTACTTTTCAGCTTTAAGAAACAATGGTGATATAGCGCCTCTTGTATACTCCTGGATAGAGCTGGAACGCATTCTACTAAGTGAGGTATCCCAAGAATGGAAAGACAAGCACCACATGCACTCACCATCAAATTGGTATTAATTATCAACACATAAATGCACATATAAGAATAACATCTATTGGATGTTGGGCAGGGGGGAGGGGGGAGGGAGAAAGGGGAGGAGGGTGGAGGGGACGGGTATATGCATACACAAAGAGTGCAATGCGCACCACCCGAAGGATGGACATATTTGATACTCGGACTTGGGGGGGAGGGGAGGCAAGGGCAACATACGTAACCTAAACATCTGTACTCCCATAATATGCTGAAATAAAAAAAAAATGTAGATTAAAATTGTCTTGGGATATAGCTCTCCCAGGCCTTTGATAGAAACAGAGCAAACTCTCTCAGGAGGAATGAATTTTAAATCCAGGATTCAAATAATTCCCACAGATAAAGCATTAATGAACTTACAATAATCACAATAACAGCAACAATATCACAAAACACATGGGGAAACAAACCAAAAAACAAACCCAGAAACTACAGAAGTAGAGATGTAAAAGCTGTGGATTCAGAAACAATAAGATATGGAACACAAAACAAATATACTTAAAATGTTTAAAGGTAACAAATAAGAATTGAAAAGATACCAATGAACAAAAGATTATCATATTTAATTAGGCAAAATTTTAAAAGTACAGCTGCTAGAAATAAAAAGAACATAACTGATATTAGAAATTTGGTGGGTGATTTGAACAACAGATTAGACATAGCTAAAGTGAGAATTCATGAATTGGAATATAGATTGGAAAAAAATTACATAGGAATTAGCTTAATAAGACAAAGAAATGGAAAATTTGGAAGAGAGATTAAGAGAAATGAAGGATAAAGTGAGGTCTAACCAGAGTTCCAGAAGGAGATAACAGAATCGGGGAAAGGTGATATTCAAAGAGATGACAGCTGAGAATTTTCCAGAACTGATAAAAGTATACATCTTCATATTCAAGAAGTCCAAAAAGTTAATTCCACACAGGATAAGATAAAAGAGAACAAAACAAAAAACCTAGATTTATTGTCCTCAAACGTCAGAACACCGAAGGCAAAGAGAAGATCTCATACTGTGAAATATTTTAATCTGCTAAAGAGAAAAGGCAGATTACTTATAAAAGAACAGTAGTTAGACTACCTTGACATCTGACTTCTCAACAGCAACAAAGGTGACAGAAGAGGATGGAATACTATATTCAAAGGGTTGAGAACAAATAAACTGTCAACTTAGATTTCTATTGTCTAAAACAACAACAATGTCTAATTTGTGGAACTTAACAAAAGAGAACAAAGATACTGTGAAATAGTACATATAAGTCAGAAGAGTGTGATAGGAGTTAAAGTTCTCACATTTCTCTGAAGAAGGGAAAAAATATTGATTGACTTTAGATTTTATTGAGTTAATATGAAAGTTAAAATTTTTAAGGCAAACACTGAAAAAATAGAAATAAAGTATATAACTAAGAAGGAAAATTTTTAATATGAACTATAGGTCTAAACAATCTAAAATGAAGTAGTCCACTCTTATCCATGATTTTACTTTCCATGGTTTCAGTTATCCATGGTCAAACATGGTCCAAAAAATATTAAATAAAAAATTCCAGAAATAAATAATTTGTAAGTTTTAAATTGCTCACTGTTCCAAGTAGCATGATGAAATCTCGTGCCATCCACTTCATCTCACCCAGGATGTGAATCATCCCTGTTTCTGGTATATCCATGCTGTATATACTACCTGTCCCTTAGTCACTTAGTAGCTATCTCAGTTATCAAATCAAAAAGACATAGCATATATAGGGTTCAGTACTATCCGTGGTCTCAAGCATCCAATGGGGGTCTTGAAATGTATCTCCCGTGGATTTGGAGTGAGGGGGGGCACTGTGAGGAAATAAAGGGAGAAAAAAAGAGATGTACATAAAATAAAATGGTAGAAATGTATCCAAATACATCAGTAGACTTAACGTAAATGGACTAACCTCCCTAGATTTAATTTTCAAAAGATGATCAGACTGGAGGTAAAATCTAGCTATGTGAAAACGTGCAAAATTAAAACACAATAAAATTTAAAATTAAAAAATAGAAAATGATGTATTAGGCAAATAGTAAAAAAAATGTGATGTAGCTCTATTCATAGAAGACAAAATATATTTTAAGGCAAAAATTATTACTAGAGACAAAGAGGGTCAATGTATATGAATAAATGTTCCATTTAGCAGGAAAATATAACAATTCTAAACTCATGTGTTCCTAATCAGATAACTTCAAAATATGTAAATCAAAAATTAACAGAACTCTAAAGAGAAATATGTAAGTTTACCATCATATTGAAAAATGTCATCATATCTTTCTCAATAACGTACAGACCAAAACCTTGAAGACTGAAACTACACCATTAAAAACTTGATCTAATGGACATAAACAGAACATGGTATCCAATAATCGCATCCTTTCCACACAATTTTCTTCTAACACACATGGAACACTGTGGTAGAGACAGGCAGTTGACTCTCAATCACTGTTCTCTTTCTCTGAGTTTTCTCTCACCTGGGTATGTGGCCATTTCAAATAAGGAACTACATTTCCCAGCCTCCTTTGAAGCTAAGTGTGGCCACCTAACTGCACTACCTGCCTGCAAGGAAGGTAGGGGCATGCTCTTCTCCTTCCCTTTTCAAATTTCTCCTGTCTGGAATACATTTTGGAGTGGTACAAGTGCACAAAGAGATAAAAACAAGAATGTTCATAGAAGTACGATTTGTGATAGCCTAAAATTGGTGACACCCCACATGTCCCGCAACAGGGGAAAAAATAAGGAGTTGGGGGAAACTCGACATAAAGGAAAACTATTCTGGAGTAAAACTGATTGGACAACAGCTATCCTTGTCAGTATAGTGTAGACTAAAGCAAACAGGACACAAAGGAATATGTAAGCATGATTCCAGTTATATAAAAGTAAAGAACTAAATAATATATTTTAAGAGATTGATGCAAATGTGGTTAAAGAAAAGCAGGAGAATGATAAATTCATAATTCAGCAGAGTGGATACCCCTTCATTGGGAAGGAGGACAGAGATGATGGGGGAGGGAGGAATGGAGAGCTTGAGACAGACTGGGATGTCATCAGTCTTTATTATCAGCTTTTAAAATGTGTATATATATTACATATTCTGTATGGTATATATAACATTTCACAATAACAAGGACACTTAGAAAAAATGGTTAGTGGGAAAATTACCAGATTTTACTTAGACATTTATATCTTTAAAAGCCTGTTCACAATTATGGCTTATCTATTGTTTAATGTTTAACTGATTTAGTAAGCACTTGTTATGTAAAATAAGAATGGGGAAAATATTGCTTTGAAGTGGTTCTTTGATAAGCCTTGCCATTTGGAGCAGGCAAAGGACAAGAAAGAATTAGTGGCAGGACACTCTAATTGCAGGATAAATATTCTGAGTAATTAATTCCTTGAGTGCAACTTTTGCGACCAGTCATTCCTCCGTTATAGCAAAGATCACCGTCTCCCATTAATCTCTGGCTGGGAAGAGTAAAAAGTCACAAGAGCTAATGATTTGTGCTTCACCTTGTCTCTGCCCATCCTCGCCTGCTTTGGAGATGTTAATTGAACCACCTGTGTCAGCTCCCCTCCGCTGCTCCCAGGTTAAGCTTTCCTTTCCTTTCTCAATCTAGTTCCTTTAAAAGGCTTAAGTTTTTTAACTTAGGGAATCACCCCTCACAAGGCACTCTTGCACCTAGCCTTTCTTTTAAAAGTCAAAATTAATTTCTCTAAAAGCTCTGTGCTTCTCCTATTCCATTCCCAATTATCCAGTACTACTGTGAGGGACCCATTCCTTCACTCTGAGGATCCACAAGTAATGGTCTACACAACTTCCCGTGTAAATCATCAGTTCCCAACCCGTGCTCAAAGTCATCTCGGGTGACCTTGCTCTACGTCCTGTCTTCTGAGACACTGGCTTACTCTGGATGGCAATGCAAACCCCTCCAGGTAGACGAGCTTGGGCCTCTGCCACTGCCCACCTCCCCCGCCACCACCACACCTGCCACGGCCCGCGTCCCCCCCACACCTCCCATCTTGGCCCCTCCCTCTCCTCAGATGTGACCACAAAGATTGAGAAAGCTACAAAGTGTTTCCAAAATAAATAATTACATAAATAAATGGTAGGGGCAGTGATGAGGGATATGCACTCCCAAAGGGCCCCATTTATTCATAAAAGGCACTGTTGGGCCTCCTGAGAAGGCCTCTGGTCAGCCCAGGCAGGGTTAATCAGACCCCTGGTAAGACATTTTCAGAGGCTTTCCAGGAAAACAGCTGCTGGCACTAGGGTGCCCTTTGTCCTCTGGTCTGTTTTGCATTTCCAGGTCAGAGGCCAGACTTCCCAAAGAAAAGGCTGTCATTGGTCCCTGGGGACCTGGCTGCAGCCCCCCTCACACCCTGGGCTGTAGCCCTCCCAGCAGTGCCCTGGTCTTATTGTCATTTGCATCCTCTCGGGGCAGACCTCAGGCCAGGAAAGACTGTGAGTGCAACATCGGGGCAGGCAGATCTTGTCAGCCTTTCTTCCCCACCTCATGTTTTTTCTTCAAATGGACAAGCATTTTGGAATCCATGTGTGTTGGAGGGTGTATTCCTAGAGAGAGTGGGATCCTCTTGGAGCAAAGCAGGTGCTCATTAGCCTTGCGGGGATGGTGGGGGCTGGGATGACATGACTGTCCCATTGTCTGTGGATATAAACTTTCAAAGCCCTAAAGCTGGAGCAGTGAGGGAGAAGATCTATGGCTCCCCTCGGATGTGCAGAGCACTCATCACTTAGAGTTTCAGACCCCTCTGCTAAGCACATGGGCTTCAGGGTCAGCCAGACAGGATTTTGAATCCCTGCTGCTACTCAGTAGCTTTCCGACCTTGGGATTACTTCAACTGCAAGGGCCTCAGCTTTCCCATCTATAAAACAGAGTTAATAACATATACCTTAGAGACTTGTAAGGATTTATGGAGATGGTGTATATAGAAGCACAGTGTCTGGCATGTACTAAGCCCTCAAATAGGTTAGATATTATCATTAACACCCTGATTGAGACATTACCCTTTTGCCATCAGAAAAGAACGTTTGTAAACCACAGAAGCACCATGTTCTTCACTCCTTGGTTTACATGCCTCCAGATCCCGCAATAGGTAAATGGTACAGGGGGAGAAATTTGCCCCTGGGTTCCCTGGCTCTCTCATTACTCTCCCTCTGCATCCCTGCCTCTTCCCAGTGGGTGCCTGACCAGAGCCAGCTCCTGAGTCTCCACTTGGGAGGGGCTTACGCACCCCAGGAGACAGGCTGGGCCTTGCAGCCCTATTCGCACCACATTTGTTTGGGGAAATGATGGTTGACCGTATTGAAGAACAGAGTGCTGTGGGGCTGAATTAGTGACAGATCGTGTGCGGTGTCCCCAGCGTCACCCCTGCGCCAGGTGCCCACCCACTCTCTGTTCACCGCCTTCCTTTTCTAGGAACTGCAACTCCAGATCCTCATCAGAATGCACCTTTCCTCTGTCCTATAATTCTGCTCTGTGTGGCTAATCTGAAATGCAACCCACCTTGGGGTGCTAATGGCTGCTCAGATATTATTCTCCTCAGAGGGGAAACAGCACACACACGCACACACACACACACACACACACACACAAACAAGATCCTATCCAAAGGAGCCACTCCAGTGGTAGATATTACAGACACGGTTGTGAGCCAGGAATGGGCATTTATGGGCAGGTAACATGGCACTTTGTTGTGTTCTAGACTGCACATTTTTTTCCAGGAAAGAGTCAAAGAAAGCTTGAGGCTGCCACCAGAGAGAATGACAGCGAGGGGAGGAGGTTGGTAAACATGAAATGATATGAAAGAACTCCTAAAAGTGTAAGGCAATTTTAAAATGCGAGGTAAGGATAAGAGAGGAAGTGATGGGGAGCCCGCTATAGGAATTGCAGCTTGCAGCTCTGTTTTAAAATGAAAACAACACAGTGATCCATGATCATTGAATATTCTTCTAAGTATCCTTAGCACTTGAAAGGAAAATTTCCCACCCTACTTGCAAAGTAAAATGTTAAATGTGACTGCAATGCTGCTTAGGTATTTTGCTCTTCTTATGTTTGGGCATAAAACTCCACTGAGCTGTTAGACTCTTGCTTTTGAATATTCTAATGATGTCATTCGTAAGAGACGCATGAAAATCAATCAAGGCAACGTTCAGCAACTAAAAAGGAACCCACATATGTCCACAGATGCCAACGCATGAGCTTCCCCTCAACAAGAAAAAGAGGTTTTTACAAAATAGAGGAAACCGTAATTAAGGCCAAATTTGAGGAAACTTCGGGAATTGACAACAAGACAGAAACTGGCAGTTGTCCCCTGAGCCCCATGCTCTCTTCCTCTGTAGTAATAAAACCCCTGGTTTTTAACTAGCACATAGCCACATGGTTGAGTGCCAGCCAAGCCCAGATGACCAAGAGTGATTGTGTGACAGCCAGGCGTTGCCGAAAAAGGGAAGGCACAGGTAGTTCATTTGCCCTTTTCAGTCTGCACTGGCTGGAATGCAAACATGGGTGGGACTCAAACTGGATGCTGTGGAAGAGGGACACCCTGGGACAGGCAGGGCGGCAAAACCAAAGAAGCCTGGTCCCCAGTACAAAGGAACCAAGCCAGCCCCAGACTGCTTACACCTCAACGTTAGACAGAGAGAAACTCCTGTCTCCTGTATGTCACTGTAGTTTTGGGTCTCTGTTACAGCTGCCAGACCCATAAATTAGCTGGTATAATCCACTAGAAGGTTATCGAGAGGATTAGAGTCTGCAGAACCTACGCTATCTAGTTTTTCTTTCTTAAAGAAAAACTTAGGAGAATGAAAGCTTGGCATTCTGAATTCCTATGTGATTTTCTAGAATCTAATATCCTGGGAATTAAATTTAAATCATCTACTGCTTCCCATTACGGTAGCACCTCCACTTAGCACCTCCACTTCTAAAATTCAGAAGAGCTCTTGGCAAAACCAATTATTCTTTTCCCATTCATAATAATATTCATGAACAAACACATTATTTTAAAGCCCAAACTCAAAAGTAACAAAAAGAGAAAGGTTGGGGAAAGGAAAAAAGGAGAAGAAGATAAAAACATCAGTCAGATCATGTGGTGACAATAGCAGAAAAATATCCACTTACTCTCTTTTTAACTATCCAATTTGTTGCCAGCTGAAATCCCTATGTTGGATTTATCAGTTGAATTCCAGCAAGCCTCCATGTGCTTTCCAAAATTAAAGGTAGCTGATGGTCACAGACTTCTTTCTCCATTCTATGTTCATTAGTGAACATTGGTCTAAAAGTTTCTGACTTCACAAGATATAGATTCTCAAGAAGGAAACTGGTTAAGTTGCTTGAGCAACGCCAAATATGAATGAACTGGCTCCCGGCAACTAGTGACCAATCTGGACACTCTTATTTTGGTTCCCAGATAATAGCCTTTAGATAGGCTATGTGATTGTTGCATTAGTCCATTTTGTGCTGCTGTAAAGTGATACCTGAGGCTGGGTAATTTATAAAGAAGAGATTTATTTGGCTCACAGCACTGTAGACCGTATAAGCATGGCACCAGCATCTGTTCCTGATGAGGGCTTCAGGGAGATTCTGATCAAGGCAGAGGGTAAACGGAGAGCAGGAGGGTCACATGGCAAGAGAAGGAGCAAGAGAAGGAGGAGGTGGTGCCAGATTCCTTTAAACAACCAGCTCTCCCATGAACTAATAAAGCAAGAACTTACTCATTATCACGGAGAGGGCACCAAGCCATTCATGAGGGATCTGTCCCGCTGACCCAAACACCTCCCACCAGGCCCCACCTCCAACACTGGGGATCAAATTTCAATATGAGATTTGGAGGGGCCAAACATCCAAACAGTATCAATGGTTTTCAGAACTCTGAAAATTTTTACTCCATTGCTAAGTCATAGAAAATACAACTTCGGAGCAATCAGGGGCCTTAAAAATCATCAAAACATACATTAAGTCAAAAATGTTTATTAAGCACCTTCTATATGCCTATCCCTGTGATACACACTGGGGATATAAGAATAAATAAAACATTCTCCAACCTCAGGAGATCACTATTTGGGAAGGAAAAAAATTACTTAAGCAAAGACTTATGTTGCAGTATGATGAGGACTTTAAGCAGGGGTGAATGACAAAATGCTACGGAAGGCTTCATGGAAGAGATGATATTTGAGCGGGGGTTTGAAGAGTATTTGGAGTTTTCCAGCTAGATAAGGGGGAAAAGGACATTCCTGATAAGTGAATCGAATATGGGAAGGGTGGGGTAAAATGAATGCATATAATGGGTTTAGGGAACAGGTATTAATCCATAACTACTCATGGAGTAAATAATGGTGGAAAAGGCTTGAAATAGGATTTGAAGCCCAACTGTAAAGGACCTGATAAAAGAAACTAATGAATGAGACCTTATTTCCTAGGCAAAGCCAGACCTAAATATATAAGCTTCTTGGGCAGACTAAAAATTTGGATGTCTCTACAAACAGTCCTCAAATATTTTTCCAACATTCCAGTTATTTAGCAAGGTTGGGATGGAACTGAAACTCTACTAATAAAAACTGTCAAACAAACAAACAGAACGTGTACCTATACTAATCCATTTTTACCAGTCAAGCAGAGTTTAAATTTTGGAAAGAGCTCAGTTGCATGGTTCTTACTTTTCTGTAGTTCTTTTTCTCTCTTTGGTGTTGTTCTGGCCTTTTCTAAATCATTCATCTTTGGAGCCACATTAAAGTTTCAGATTTTCAATGATAAAATAAATCACTGTTACCTGGTAAACAGTACCTTTACATGAGTATTTGGTTTCTAAATTTCAGTTTCCTGCCAACTTTCCACTGATTAAAATCTCACATGCACAGAGCAAAAATACTTATCAGAGAAATGTAGCCAGGGAGGGTTGTTTTTAAGTTTTCCAACGTGGGCTACTAAATGGGCAGGGAATCAACTTACAATTTCCTAGCCATGTAAAGACTTGTGCATGGAAACTGGAGATTTCTGGCACCATTTTTGTAACTCAGAGATGGATTTCCTGGGTTGATCCTGGGTTTGCCTACCCTTTATCAGACTCTGTGTCTAAACCAATGGTTTCATAATTTACTTTTTGAAATCTTTCATGTTTTTATTGGACCCTTCCATTCAATGAAATCTTCCAGAAATCTAAAATGTAAAACAAATAAAGGCAGAGCTTTCCTTTTTGGAAATCTGATGATTGATCTTATATGTCAACTTGATTGGGCTAAGTGATGCCCAGATAGTTGGTAAAACATTAATTCTAAGTGTGTCTGTGAGGGTGTTTCCAGAAGAGATGAGCATTGGAATTGCTGAGGAAGGAAGACTGTCCTCACCAGTGCAGATAGACATTATCTAATCTGCTGAGGGCTAACAACAAAAAGGCAGAGGAAGGGCAAATTTTTTCTTTGCTTGAGCTGGGGCATTCATCTTTTGGACCTTCAGCCTCAGACCAGGACTTACATTATTGGCCCCCTGATTCTCAGGCCTTCAGATTCAGTCTGGGACTTCTTGTTCTCAGACCTTTGGGTTTAGCCTGGACCTGCACCCAGCTTTCCTGGGCCTCCAGCTTGCAGATGGCAGATCATGGGACTTCTCAGCCTTCATGATCATGTGAGCCAATCCTCAGAATAAATTCTTCCTAAATATCTATCTATATATAGGTATATAAATATTAATATTTGGTTCTGTTTCTCTGGAGAACCTTGACAAAGACAGAGGGAGAGGAGTGCCTCAGACCTTTCTCATGAACACTGGATGTAAACTCCAGGATTCTGTGGCTCTAAGGTATGGGCGGGGCTAATGGAGATATTAAACAGGATGTTTGTGCAACATCCTCCTTTTGCAAAGGAAGAAACTGGAGCCCAGATAAATTCTAAATCATTGGCAAAAAAATTGTGATCATTGGAAAGGCCAAAGTTAATTAAATGAGTTAGTGGGTACCATCACCTTTTAATAATTATCTGCCAGACTCTGAATGTACACACACACACACACACACACACACACACACACACATTTGGGACACACCCCTCACTTCTACTAAGTTCTTTGTGAATGGATTAACCTCTCTAATGTGGCTGCTTCCGAAGGGGACAGCAGCTTTAGCAGTGGTACACGGTGAAGCTTATTATCACAGAATAGCAGGCCATGAGGCAGCAGAGGCCAACTTTCCTGCTGGGAGAACCATGCCTGCCCACCTGCTGTACCAAGTAACTGTCACGGTAAATCAGGGCAAGGAAGAAAGCACATGTTTGCTTGTATGTCTGTGCAGTTGCAACAACAACAGCTTCTTCTCAACAGGCCAACCAGGCCTCGGAGCCAGCAGAGATCTCAGCCCTTGGCTCCTGCACATGCAAAACCTGTCTGCTGCTCCAACCACTGCTATTCCTAACAGGAATTCCCTCCGAGCAGTGTTCATCGCTTTATTCCAATCAGCTTCTCTTTTCCTGTTCTAAAGCTGCAAAGTTGAGGGTCAGGCTTACACACCTGGTCTAGAAAAATGAATTACAAATGCTTTTACGCTGGAGATGTGTATGTATGAGTTTATGTATGTTCTTAAGTAGGCATAGCAAGGACTCTGGTACCAAAAATATCCTATTAAAATACCTGTGAAAATTCATCTGGGCCTTTCTCCCATTTAGGGTCAGGTTAGCCCAAAGAACAGATTATCTTTATGTAAAATATTTGGATTTTAATCTTCAGCTTCCTGGTTTTGGGTACTGACAACCTTTGAAAATATGATGAAAGCCATAGACCCTCTTTCAGAAAAATGCACAGAATTTTGCAAACAGTTTCAGAGGGTTCATGGATCCCTGGAACTATGTATGAAAACCCTTTATAGGCTGACAAGCATTTTCTTCCTCCAGTGATAAGAAGATGACTTGGCCAAGGAGGAATAGCCCTTGTCATTACCAGCTACTGTCAAGTCAATCTTTACTTGTCTGTTCAACAAGCTGGTCGTGTGAAGAGCCCTGTTCCCTCTGCCACACCCATCGGGATACTCAGGTCCCAACAGAACAGAGAATAGAAAGCTTCGAGGCACATTTGCTGCCTCCTCCAGGTCCTCCCTGGCTTTCTCTTCCTCCATCACCACCTTAAACCTCGGTTCTCGAGCACATCCCTCTCCTGTAGAAGACGCTTCATGACTTTCTGTCTCCTGCAGGACAAAGTCCAATTCCCTTGCCATGCTTTCAGGGTCATGCTCTGGCCTCGTCTCCCTCCGTTCTTTGCGTCACGTGTGCCCACCCGGCAGGATCGATAGCTGCCCCCTCACGCTTCTGCTGCCTTTGCTCATGGGGTCCGCTGGCCTGGGATGCCCCTCTCCCTTCACCTGCTGTCCCTCCCATCAACCCACTCAGATGCCACCTGCTCCAGGGAGCCTCTGCTGGCTCCTCTGTGTGTCCTTTGTCACCCTGAGCCTCCTTTCCCCATCGGGGCACATACCAGTGTTTCAATTGTCCACTCGTAGGTCTGTCCTCTCCCAGGACAGGGAGCTCCCTGGGAGCACAGCCGGGCTGGTTCACCTTTGCACCCCAGGGCCCGAAGTTTTCGTGGTAGGTACTCAGTAAACACGTGAGGAGGGAGGGAAGTAAAGACCCTTTGAATACAGCCATTCCACTCAGGGACACTGTATTATCTAACATGACGCGGCCTCCCTGAAAGTCTGTACCCAGAGAACAATGTTCAGTCACAGAGTGAAAGGGAGTGGGCTCAGAATCAGCTTCTGGACCTGAAATGAAGCAAATCCCCGGGGTCCTTCCAGGGTGGTCCTGGTGTACTGAGCTCACCACCTTCCACTACAACAACCTGGGGAAGGGCCCAGAATTGGGAACATGGTTCTCTGCCTCCGCTGCACGTTAGAGTCACAGGGAAGCTTAAAAAAATGATGATATCTGGGTCACACCCCCCAGAGATTCTGATTCAATTGTTCTGGGGTAGAGCCTGGGCATCAGTTTTAAAATTCCCCCCCGCCCCCGGGGACTCTGAGGGGAACCATGGCTGAAGTCCATCGTTTCTGAGCTAGACCTGGGTTGGAGTCTAGCTCTGGCACAAAAGCAGCTATGAACATTCTAGCAAGTCCCTTAATCTCTCTGAACCTCAGACTCCCTGACATTGGCTGTTCATTCGGATAGTGTGGGGAGTAAATGAGATGGTGACTACCAAGGGCTCATCCTGGCAAGGAGGTTTGCACTCCATGAGTGTTAGCTGATGCTATTAAGATACCACCAACTTTTTCTCCCAAAGGGATACTCTAGGGCTGGTGCTGCAAAAGGTGTTGAGCTATACAGAGCGCCAGTTCCTATGAGACTCGTTGGCCGGATGACACTTCGTTGTTCAAGCACTCAGGAGCCTGTAGGATGCACAAACCGAGCAAGCAGCATCTCCTGGTTAGAAAGATAAGATGACTGTATAAAAATTATTAGCCAAAAATATATTGCTGCTATTTTTCAATGGAGCCTTGTAACTAACAGTGAAGTTTATGAACTTACTAAAATAGTAACAGTTTTTTTAGCCCTCAACCTTGTTGAGTCAGGGCAACAGCAGCGGCTCAGCACACACTCAAAGATAGTTAAAACACTCTCAGGGACCTGGGCAATTTTAGCAAAGAGGCTCAGACTACAGAATCACCAGGGGACATGTTCAAGTTTAGAAGCCTGGACTTCAGCCCCAAGGAGCAGTGGGGCTACCAAAAAATGTTTTGGGGGGCTTTAGGTCACACCTCATAATCTCCATGAGCACCATAAGCCACCCAAATTTTATAAAAATAATTACATACTTTGATATGATATGGACAACTGAAATTTCATCATTCTTCTGTAAAGTATGAATCTTAAGAAAGCTTTGCCCTTTGTAAAAATCAACTTCATTGAGATATAACTTACGTACAATAAAATATACCCATTTTAAGTGCATGTTTTGGTAAGTTCTGGACCATTTTATATGCCTGTATAACCACAAGCACAGTCATTTCCAAACATAAACATTTCTGTCACCTCCAAAATTCCCCCTATACCCTCTCTCTGAGTGTGGGGGCACGCCGTATCTCCGGATGCGAGCTCCAATGTCCACCCAAGTCTTGGTCACAGGCACTGCTGAGCTCCTTTCTGTCACTGTAGATTAGACTGTTTTATGAATATAATCAAGGACTATGTAGTCTTTTGTGTCTGGCTTCTTTCTGCTTAGCCCAGAGCCCGTGAAATCTGTACATGCTGTTGGTTTATCACTAGCTTATCCCTTTGTCCATTGTAAGGATGTACCACAATTGGTTTATTCATTCACCTGCTGATGACGTCTGGTCTTCAGGTTTTGGCTTTTATTCAGTTATATACACTTTAAGTCAAAACAGTGAATTGACTACTTTAACGGTTTCAAGATAAGACTTTTATTCCCTTCATCAAACAGATTGCTGATCCTAAGTTTCTTCCATGTGGAAAGTGTACCTTTCCTTCTCCAGAGGTTCTGACTAGGTTCGAGGTGTCGTCCAGGAACTTGCATCTTTAACAATTATGCCTGGTTGTGCTAATGTCAGTCATCCCCAACTATACTTTCGCACGTACTGTTCCAGAGATTAGGGCACTGGCTAGCCCCAGGTGCAACCCAGTTCTGGTCACAAGGATCTGCGTCTTTCTTCTGAAATGGAGCTGAGCGATCACCAGGCTCCTGTAAGCAGTAGTCAAATTAAAGACAGGGAGCGGACCAGGGTGCTGCTTTCCAAACTGTGCATGCTCAGTCGTGCAAGCTCGCTGCTGTGGGGAGATCCTCAGGGAGTCAGGGGCTAGCAGCAAAGGCCTTTCTCACACTCTCCATCCTTACTCCTTGGAAGACACAGCTTTTAATCTTATTAAGAATGAGTAAGACATGAGGTGAAGCAAATGCCACTAATGTCTGACGCAAGAACCTGTAATAATGACCCAGAGAAAGACACGTCCAAAGGGAAAGTTATGGAAGAATCCCAGAGAAACGGCCTGAGTATTGCTCAAGACAGAGCCCAGACAGCCAAGATTGTATCTGAAGAAAGTGAAGCACTGTGCTGACAAGATCGGTCGGCTTGGCGAGGCTCCTTTAACAAAGATCTCAAAGGGAGAACTCCAGGAGATGAACCCAAGAGATGGATGTAGGCTTGACGGGAGTTGTGGAGTCTCAGTCAAGTTCAGCAACTCATTGCCTCTCCCTACCACCTTGGTAAGGAGATCACATTGGTTAACCATGGATAAATGGATTCTCATTTTCCTCCGATAAAGAATTTTATTTACCTTTCCTTCCCAAACCACTTTATATTTTTCCTTTTTGGTAACACTATGCGCATTTAAGATACAATAACAGATGAAGTGCATCACTGTGTTTTCATATGCACAGAATTTAGGAAGCTGTAATCTTTTCCTCTCCTCCTCCTTGTCTTTTTCCTCCTCCTCCTCTTCCTCCCCCTCCTTTCTCTCTCTCTCTCTCCCTCTTCTATCCCTCCCTCGTGTGTGTCCAGGTTCCATGACCCACACCTGGTATTCTGCACAAACCGGAACACTGGAGTGTCAGAAGTCAAAGCAATAATACACTATGTCACATCAACCCAGTCCCCGTATGAAAAAGGACTTGCCAGCCAATCTCAGCCTGTTGATAGAAGTGTGTTCAGTTTCTACAACTGTTTTTAGAGTTTTTCTTTTATTGATTGATCCATCCATTCAACAAATATTAATGAGGACCCGGTAAGTGCCAGACACTGTCCTGGATGCTGAGGGAACCGAATTTAAGTAAGATTGGCTCTTCCTTTCTACGAGTTTACAATCCAGTGGGAGAAACAGATGTTGAAACAGACAAATGACAGGATGACGCTCTGGTGCGGGAAGACTTGGAGCACAGAGGATGCCAAGGTGGGAGCTGGGGAGACCCTGCAGTTTGTCTAAGAAGCTGCTCTGCCATCGGTGACCTCCATGCATGCAAGGTCATAGCAGGTTTAATGAAGTGGGGGAGGGATCACGAGGCAGGAGTGCTGAGAACAGCTTTCACAATTTATCGCTATGTGCATGCTGGAACCTTGGTTTCTACCAAAATAAAACCCAGTTGTTTTAATTAGAAATTCTCACTTGAAAGTCAAGACTGTCCTCCTCCTTCAGGACACTGTCAAGTAAATCTGTTGACATGTGAAGCTGGGGGATTAGAGATGAAATTACTCATGGGAGAAATGGGTACTGCAAGGAAAACAGTGCGCTCTCTGAGAACCTCTTGAAGCTGGGCCAGAAGTTCATACCAACCCTTTGTGCTGGCCGAGCGCCTGATTTCTGAGGAGTTCAAAGCACATTGTAGACGGTTCCCCCATGGTTGTCATAGAAACTCTCCAACAGGGATGCAGAGCCGGAGACACACAAGTGGGAGAAAAACAATAGGGAGGAACGTGTGCTGGGCTTCCCCTGGGTTCTTTCTGGGGCCCTTCTCTTTGTTTTCCATGTTCACCCCTCACCTCCTGGGCCTTCCACCCCCCATCTGACCCTGGAAACCCCCAGATCTGTGTACTCAGCCCTCACCTCTCCCCCCAGCTTCAGAGCTGTGTGTCTACCCAGCACTGAACCTCTCCTCTGAATGTCCACACCAAACTTGCCATCTGCCCTCTCCAAACCTCTGGGTGGGGAAGAAAATACACATCAGGAACATATGGAAACATCTCACTCCAGTGCAGATGGAGATGGGGATTCTGATCTCTTTTCTAGCATTAAAAAAAAAAAATCAGACCTGATAGCAAATAACAAAATGGGTTAGTTTGGATTAGTTTGCCTTTCAGGTTTTTCTATTTTCTTTTCTCCATGAAAAGTTCCAATATCAGGAAGATAAAAAAACAAAGAGCCCCAAGATATCCAAATGGAACGTGGCAGAGACTCATAGCTGCCTCCCAATATCCACTCTCTTCTTTTTTCTTAGTAGCAGAACCTTGATTTTATTTGATCCAGCAATGCACACAGCTAGAAGGTATTTATCAGCCTGCTTGGCAGTTAGCTGATCGTGGCCATGTGACTAAGTCCTGGTCAGCAAGATGTAATTGGTGATATCACATGGGACTTCCAAGAATACTGTTTAAAGAGATTTAAAGATATATGTGTGCTGAGAAAAGAGCCCTTTGTCCTTTCTCTCTTTCCTCCTTTCAGTTGCCTGGGATGTAGACGTGATGGCAAGGGCTTCAGCAGCCTTATTTTGAAGATTAAAAATTATGAGCTCAAGATAGAGGAGGGTCTCTAATGACTTCGTGGAGATGTCATTGGGAACCTGGACTGCTTCCTTCCAGATTTCTTTTAAGTGAAAGAATTTAAGCCACTGTATATTTAAGTTACTATATTCAGATCTTGTTACAACAAAGCCTAATCCTTACTGATAAATTAAATAGCAAGGAGTTAATTGTAATATTAGCAGTTTAAGCTTGCAAGAGCCCTTCAGCTGTTTGGTGAGGGTGATGAATTAAACATTAGCCCTTCCCACACCCAAGGTCATTGTGACCACACCAGATGTGAGGCAGTGGCATCAGCAGGTTAAGGAAGGCATATTGGGTTGAGGGCCAACTACATGGCTTGATCAAATTCAAAGGCCCTGGTAGCTAACGTTTTTTTTGGTCTTGTTGTTTAATTGCTTCTCTTCAGGCCTAAACTGGGCACCAGGACACTTAGGCTCCATAGCCTGCGTTAGACAGGATCAAACTATAAACTGTATGACCCAAGTTAGCATCACCCAAACCACCCTCACAGTGACACACCGCACTAGGACGCTGCTGCTAAGTCCATTCACAGCCAAATTCAAGCGTGGGAGTGGGAAGAGGCCCACTTAGTCAGAAAGACTGGCTTCTCTCTGCCCTGCGCAACCCATCTAGATAGCTGTGCACATGTCCACCAGACCCTAGCCCAAGAACCATCCCTGTCACTGGGTGGTGCACAGATGAGGGGCCAGACATCAAATTTTCACCAGTGACACTTTCTCCCCCTTCCCCTTTGCCTCCCAACGTTGCCCTGGGTCGAGCAGGGCCCCAGATGGGCACTTCCATGGTCAGAGGCTCAGGGCACCTCTCTCCTGGAATCAGCCCTGCCCGGTGGCCTCCGAGAGCCCTTGTCCGGGAATGCCGGGGGGACAGGTCTCCCCACAAGGTCAGGGGAGACGGGCTGTGCCCTTCCCTCATGTTTCGTTCGTCTCCCTGACGTGAGCACAGCATGCCCCCGTTAGGGATTTCTCCAGGATTTCTTAGGAGCGCTATTACGGCAGGAGCAGAATTCCAAGCAGGATAAAGCCACTTTTCACTGGGCACCTCCTTTTTCACACTGCGGTGTATATGCTGTCATTTCCTAATTCAAAATAGCTCTCCAGAATCAGAGGAGAAGAACTGGTCAGATTTTTAACACCTTGTCAAAGGCAACCTCAGTCTGCATGGCGTATTGAAAGAGCCCTGTTACGGGCTACCGGGGGCTTGGGTTCAAGTGCTGCTGGTCTGTTCATTAGCCGTAGGATCTTGGGCAAGACATTTGTATTTTACTGGGTCTCAAATTTTATTCAGCCATTCCTCTTTTTTTGTGATTTCTGGGTGCCATGCATTTGTCAAGGTGCCGAGAATTCAGGAGCAACAAAACAGATCACAAATCTCTGCCTTGATGGGGTTTGTGATAGAGTTGGGTGGAGATGTGGGGAGACAGAACTTATGACGGCACATAGACATATTTGTTTCACAAACTATGATACATACTATAATAGGAAAGTGTGCAGTTCTCAGAGGGGTAGACGCTAATTTAGATTGAGGGGGAGAAACCTGAGGAATGGGCAGGAGTTAGCCAGGCAAAGAACGGGGGAAGAGAGTCCCAAATTTCTCTTCCACAGCTGCAACTTTATGGTAATTATAATAGTCAAGTGGCCTGCAAGAACCTGTTGACCAAGAACAATTGAGAGATGTGAACATCTCAAGAGATGCTGACGGGATACAAGCCAGTCACCAACCACCAGACGAGAGGACTTGCACCCAGGTAGACGCCGGCCATGGACAAGACCACCCCCCCGACCTCCAACCCCCGCCCCACCTCCACCACACCCACACAGCCCTGACAGCAGGCACGGCCAGGGCTCCTAGGTACCCCTGAGGGGAAAGAGCAACTATCCTGAATTAACTGAGATTAAACCTGAAAATGTTGAAAAACTCCACAGTGCCAACTCTGTTTGGAAATAACTAGATGCGGCTTTCTGCCATGAGCTTCAGATGGGAATGGTTTTTGCTCCAGGAGATTAAGGTTTTTGTTTTGTTTGCTTTGCACACCTGTGCCGTAACCTGCGAAGTGTTTCTGCGTGGGTACGTTTGTGCCGTACAAAGAGAGGACAGTAGAATGAGTCATCTGTTTGCTGTCAGGGAGCACGGGCAGGGAGGCGGCACACGTATCGCTAACGCGTGGGAGACTGGCAGCGACACCCCAAGTCCATGTCCTGAGAGCCCCTTCGCCCCCGCTCCCTCCCTCTGGCCTGGAAGGAGATTTCTCAGTGCCCTCGGGGAGTGTGCGGGGTCTGCGCCTGCCCTGGGGCACATGTCCCTGCACCGTCTCCTGAGTTTCCTTCTCCCTCTCCAGGATGTGGCTCTGAGGACCTGGAGCCCGGAGGCGCTGCCTCCCCACAGCCCCGTCCCCGCAGTCCTCTGAGGAGGTCCCATGTGTGCCTGCACCCTGACTGCGCTCTCCCAGGGCAGAGGTGGCTTCTGCTCACACACTGCCATCTGAGGGGAGGTGCTGAGGCCCCGCCATCAGGGAGAGGCCTGAGCAGAAGTGTAAATGACTCTGGATAAACAGGAGGAGGCCCTGGAAGAGTACGGGCAGACTGGTCCAAATCCTGGACAGCACACAGCTCTGGATCCAGAAAGCAGCAGCCCCAGAACAGACAGATCATCTCCAGCCAAAAGGCGCCCCCACGAAGAACTCCCCGCTTGACCCAGCCTTGCATAAATCACTAACATACAATACCAGGCCTTCCCCAGGGAGCGAATTACATCCAGTCCCCCACTGATCCACTGTGAAGACTGGTCTTTCTCCTTCTTCGGGCAAGGAGCTCGCAGACAGCATGGAGAAACTACAGCAGAAGATGACCGTAGCCTGGAAACCACAACCCCCCAATGGCTGTGAGTGGGGCCGGGGGTCTCCATGTGCCTCAGAACCCAGCAGAGTGGAAAGAGCTGGGCCCTGGAGTCAGGCAGACTTGGTCTTGCATCTGGCGCTAACTGTGCCACCTGGAACAAGCTACTTAATGTCTCTAAGGTCAGGGAGAACACCTACTTCACGGGTTATTTGGCAGATTAGTGATATTGCATAGTGATATGTGATATTATACCGCACCTGGCTATTTTTCTCTATCTCAGCAACCTTCTGTTGGCACTGCATCTATTATTGCAACATGCAATTATTTTATTAGTTTGTATTTTTGCTTCAGTATTGTTGATGTTGTTGTCAACATCCCTCGCCAGACTATAAAGTCCATGAGAGCACAGACCACACCTGCTCTTGCTCACATATGTCCCTAGAGCCTAGGACATAGCAGGTACTCAATAACAATATTTTCCATAAAACTTTAATTCCATAAATTAATTAGTTTTTTCTGTTCTTTGACCCAGCAGGTAAGTCAGATGTTCCCAAGTTAGCATCCAAAGCCGGGTAGTTTTCCTGGGATATTCATTGCAGCCTTTATGCCCCAAACAATTGAGAAAGGAGACTGAGGAAAACTAGAAACAGTTCTGGTGTTTATCTACTGAGACACTACTAAGCCACACACGCAGGAGCCACTTTAGAATGAGGCAATCAACCACCTCACTGCATGAGGCCCGAGCGGAGAGAGGCCACCCCGCCCCGCCTCCCAAGAGTCTCACCAAAGCCCACTGGCCAGGGGCAGAGCGCAGGGGTGAGCAAAGCTTCCAGTAATTGCAACACAGTTTCTTCAAGAGATGGAAGGAAAAGCATTTCAGTAATAAGCAAAGGAGAGGGAAAATCAATAAGGATGTGTGTAATGAATTTTTGTTTCCTGAAATAGCCCGGCAGGAGCCTTGCCAGGAAGAGATAGAGCTGCTCAGTGACAAGATGAGAGACACAAATCCAAGAACATTATTCAGCTCTGCAGCCTCCCTGGGCGAAGAATGTCATTGTAAGAAATTGCAGGGAGCCCAGCCGGTTGTCCGGAAAGATAGGAGAATCTGGGCGGAGGTAACAACAGCACTTATATCTACTTAGGAAGAAATCTGTGCTTCTCTGGCTGGCTTGGGATTTGAGGGGGGATCTGAGCAGGTTGGACAAAGGCAGTTAAATGCCCCCTCACCAATATTACGCATTCTCTCGTGGGCTACAACGTGATGGTTGTGAGCAGACTTCAGGTCTGCTGTTCACCATCCATTAACCATGTGATCCTGGGTAAGTCACTTAACACCTCCCAGCTTCAAGTGGTGTCATCTTTAAAATGGGGAGCTGAGAGTCCCCAAATTGTAAAGCTGTTGTGAAGATTAAATGAGGTGGTACATCAATCACACGGCTCAGTGCCTGCCATAGGGTAAGCACCCGATGAACAGTAGTTTTTACTATTATCTTTGTCGTTAACTAATTTCACTGTGCTATGAGTTCTTGTTAAGGTCACTGAGGCTTTGGCTAAGGTCACAAACGCTATTTGCCCTTGACAGGTGAGGACCATGTTTTCATCCTAGGATACCCTGTACCTGTCAGAACCAATAGATGTTGGCTCAATGAAACTATTGAACTAAACTCTAGAAATAAGGACAAGGTGATTCTCTTTTTCGTTTTTCCCTTTGTGTGTTTCCCTTGAAAAATGGAGGGAATTCCCTTACAGGGATTTTAAGTGTCTAACAACTCACTCACTGATGACAGAGCAATTAGCCTTGTATTAACACTTCTTAAAACCACTCTGAAGTAGTTTCCCTTCTTACCATAATTACATGCAATGTAGGGAAGTGGTTCTGAACTATACTGTCATCATTTTGTTAATTCCTGTAACTATATTTCTTAAATCAATTTTATTGAGGTACAATTTACACATAATAAAATAGACACTCTGATGTACAATTTGATGAGTTTTGATAAATGTCTACACTTGGTTACTACTACCTAAATCAAGAGGTGGAAATTCTCCGCTATCCAAACAGCCTCCCTGTGCCCTTTGCAGTCAACGCCCACCTCTACCTCCAGCTCCCTTGACAACCACTATCACGTCTATTATAGAGCAGATTAGTCTTTTCTAGGGTTTTATTTAAATGGAAATATACCACCTGTTGTGTTTTATGCCTGGCCTGTTTTGCTCAGCAGAATGTTTTGAGATTCATTCATTCTGTTGCCTGTATCAATAGTGTATTTCCTTTTCATTGCTAAGTAGTAT
Organism: Avahi laniger; assembly: GCA_963575035.1. Classification (NCBI taxonomy): domain Eukaryota; kingdom Metazoa; phylum Chordata; class Mammalia; order Primates; family Indriidae; genus Avahi; species Avahi laniger. The sequence continues at coordinate 21,979 of CAUYSK010031416.1, forward strand.
TCCATTATACAAATATACCACACTGGAAAAAAAAATCCATTCACCTATTGATGAACTCTTTGGGTTGTTCCAAATGTTTGACTACTATTATGAATAAAGTTGCTATGAATATTCATGAACAAGTCTTTTGACACATTTTCATTTCTCTTGGGTAAATACCTAGGAGTGGTATTGCTGGGTCATAAGATAAGCGTATTTTCAACTTTATGAGAAGCTGCCAAGCTATTTTCCAAAGTGGTTGTGCCATTTTACATCCTCACTAGCAATAAGAGTTCTAGTGGCTGCTTAAATTCTCCAACACTTGTCATAGTTGTGACTGCATTTTTCATGAGCCATTGTTCTAGTTTACTTGGACCTTTCTAGAATTTCTTCTTCTTTTCCCCTCTCCCTCCAAATTCTAGAACCTCTACTCTTCCATTTAATGTCTCTGAAAGACAGAAGTAAGGTTACAGTGTTTATTATTAAATTCTAAAACTTCTTTTAAATACGTTTTCTAAGTACTGTCAGGAACTCATCTGCCAGAGAAAGTTCATCCATCCAGAATTTCTCTTGTTTACTTCACTACAAGCCACACATGTAGGATCTACTTCTCTTTGGACAAATGTGGCCCTAGAATAATTTATTTACAGCAAAGAAAAAAAAGAACAGCTTCCTTTAGACCCTTTAGTTTCCAGGTTTTTCTTTTCAACATCTGCTCAGAAAGTGAAATTTTCGGTGGTGTCCATCCCTCTGGACTTGTCCCCAGCCTCTCTTCCGTCCCCTTTGGTCTCCATATCTTATGCCAGTCACTAATTTCACAGCAGCCGACCACT
>CAUYSK010031417.1:0-10298 GCA_963575035.1 Avahi laniger
TGTACACAAAGAGTGCAATGTGCACCACGCAATGGGATGGACATATTTGAAACCTGGACTGAGTGGGGGAGGGGGGGCAAGGGCAACACACGTAACCTAAACATCTGTACCCTCATATTATGCTGAAATAAAAAAAAAAAACAAAAAAAAACCAAGAACAAAGGAATGTGACTCATGAAAAAAGGGTAAAACTCTTCCAGTCCATTTCTGTCTGGGCAATCTCCAAATGAAACTCCTCCGAGTTTGAACTTTCTCACTTTTAACAGTGTGATCATATCACCTTCCTCAGAGAGTTTTGTGGATTTAAATTAAACAGGACAGCAACCAGAAGCTGCTGGCCCATGGCAAACCCTCAGTAACTGGAACACTTGATCGTGACTCACCTTAATTGATTACCTACTTCTGAGGGAGCTGCCTGTCGTCTCATTTAATGCCTCTGCAGCACTGGCTGATTAATTCGTCTCAACGACAATCTGGTCACAGTAGCTCCCTGGTGTTGCAGACACAAACATAACAAATGACCAAGGATTCAAATTCTTACCTTCTGACAAACTGTCTTGGTGACATTGACACTTTCTTTTTTGTTGTATCTCCAGACACTCATGTTTTCTGAAGTTAATTCATATTGCCCCTACGCACACTATAAATAAGGCTGCAAAAAATCAGCGCACCCAATCCTGTACTTCAAGGGTGATTCCATGAATCACGTAGAAAGTTGAGGCCTTTGTCTTAAAGAAAGTTCCATATATCAAAGAGATCTTTTTAAAAGTAAGTAATTTATGGTTAAAATAGGTCTTGAGTCACATTTTGAAAGCATATCCATAGCCTAATTATCACAGTAATCTGGAGAAGATTCAGGTTCATTTTTAGGAATGTCTTTGAAAAGGTGCTACCTCTGAAATCTGCTTTCCCGTACGATGATGTTGCATAAATGCAAAGTGTTATCCTGACTGTTAAGTGACAGCCTCATGTTGTAAATGTTCTGTTGTCCCTGCCACAAGAGCTAATTTTAACACATTGACTGTCACACTAGAAAAAAATTTTTTTCCTGGAGGCCATGGTGCTTTATTTAAAAAATAGAATAAAAACTTCAAAAACAAAACAATCCTTTCTAAATTAATAAAAAATTTGGTTTTTTTATTATTTTCTGTGCAGGAGTTATATACAATTAAATTGTGAATATTAATTGTAACAATAAGAACATCAGCGAGTAAGATTTTCGTGAACCAACTGCAGGGTTTTGCCCAGGGGGCCACTCATTATGTAACATGTATGGTACAGCCTGGCAGCATGAGTTGCCTGTGCACCATGAGGCTCCCAAGGTAAAAAGACGTGTGAGTTATCTATGCTTCCCAAGGCCCCAGGCTCAAAACTAGCATGAGTTAAATACAACTCACATGGCACTTAATGTGTTAATAGTTCTTTTTCTCTTCAAACATATTTTTCCCATGTGTTCTCTTTGTTGCCATGCTAGGAATTTTATGAGAAAGCTAAATAAATGTTCCAGGTTATTATAATTTTTCTTAAGTAATACATTTTCACTTTTAGACTAATATTTGGTTACTTACTATGAGCTAAGTATTGTGCTAATGACTTTTATTTATTTATTTGAATCTGAGGTGTGTTATTACATGTATTTTATCATTTAATCCCCATAGAAACTATGAGGTAGGTAATGTTTTTATCATTGTGTTGCAGGAAAAGAACTGTGACCTAGAGAACTGAAGTAACTTAACAAAGTTCTCATAATAGTGGAGCCAGAACTCTAGCCCAAGCAGTCAGATGGCAGAAGCCATGCTTTTAACCCTGGCTTTATATTATCTCCTGGCTATCCATAACGCACTAAGAGAAAAAAGCAAAAGGATCTCTACTATGATATATATTTCCTTGTGTGTACAGACATATATAATATATATCATATATGTATGTATACATGTATATATTTTCATACAATATAAACCTCAAATATAATGAGACTTATTATGTAGCACTTTTTATATACTAGGTATTTTCTTTGTGCTGGATATTTCACAGGCATTATCTCATTTACTTCTCAAAATAACCCATTAAGATAGAAACTATTACCTCCCCCATTTTACAAATGAGAAGCACAGAAAAGTAAAAATATTTAACCAAGGTCATAGAGCTACCAAATGGTTAAGATAAGAATCAACCAGATAGTTTTATTTATACCTGTAAATTTATAAATAAATTTATACTTTTCTAAGTATATATATTTATTTGTACATATATACATATGTGTGTATACACATGTATATTGTTTTTTAGAGACAGTGTCTCCCTCTGTTGCATAGGCTAGAGTGCAGTGGCAGTATCATAGCTCACTGTAACCACAAACTCCTAGGCTCGAATGATTCTCCTGTTTCAGCCTCCCCAGTAGCTAGGATAGCTACATGCCACCATGCCTGGCTAATTTCTTTACAATTTTTTTGGTGAGACAGGGTCTCCCTATATTTCCCAGACTGCTCTCAAATTCCTTGGCCTCACCTGATCCTCTCGCCTTGGTCTCCCAAAGTGCTGGGATTACAGGCTAGAGTCACCATGCCCAGAGAAGCCCTACCATTCTTAGCAGATGAGCATGCTTTCCTAACTCACAGAGAAAACAGAATAGCAAATATAACTTCCTACAAATTCCTTCCCCCTAGCTTAAGATTTTCCTATTAACATCATTCTTTCCTTGTCAGCAGAAAAGCTAATATGCCTGCAATCTAAAGCCAATGCTACTAGACCCTCACATACTTTATGATTTCCCTTGCTCCTTCAATTATCTTGTTTCTCTCCTACATCTTCAGTATTTAACATGTTCACACTTCTCCCATCTTCAAAAAGCAAGGACCAAGGGTGTGTCTCTCATCTCTGCAACAAATCTCTCCCATTCTTCCCTTCCCTTCTAACCTTCATGCAGAAAGACTCCTCATTCTTAATCTACACATCCTTAATTTCCATTCAATCCTTGCCTTTCTGCAATCTGGTCCCTCCATTCTATCTAAAGGGTACTTCCTAGGCCTCTCAGATTGATTAACTGTTAAATTTAAAGGCCTATTGTCATCACTCATCCTGTCTGCCCTTTCTGTATCAGATATTATTGAGCTACTTCTTCCATAAAATTTTTCCTACCTTGGCTTCCAAGATATCCCACTTCTGAGTTTCCACGATGTTGATTACTTCTCAATTTTTTCTGACTCAACCTTTTCAATGCTAGCATTCTTTATGAGTCCATCCTTAGTTCTCTTTATCAAGGATCACGTGTAAGGTAAGATCAGAACCTCCTTCAGTCCAATGACTTCCACTGATATCTATTTGCTGAAGATTCTAGATCTCTTATTACACTCAAATTCTTTTCTTTCTTATATATTAAGCTGTCTACTCCACCTGGAAAAGCTGTCTACTCCACTCCATAAATACTTCAAAGTAATATGCAAAACTAAATGCACCATTTTGTTACTGTTTAAAAACTTTAGGCCGGGCGCGGTGGCTCACGCCTGTAATCCTAGCACTCTGGGAGGCCGAGGCGGGCAGATTGTTTGAGCTCAGGAGTTCGAGACCAGCCTGAGTGAGAACAAGACTCCGTCTCTACCAAAAATAGAAAGAAATTAATTGGACAGCTAAAAATATATAGAAAAAATTAGCCGGGCATGGTGGCGCATGCCTGTAGTCCCAGTTACTCAGGAGGCTGAGGCAGAAGGATTGCTTGAGCCCAGGAACTTGCGGTTGCTGTGAGCTAGCCTGATGTCACGGCACTCTAGCCTGGCCAACAGAGCAAGACTCTGTCTCAAAAAAAAAAAAAAGTAAACTAATCGCTCTGGCTAGGACTTCCAGTACTATGTTGAATAGAAGTGGTGACGGTAGGCACCCTTGTCTTGTTTCAGTCTTAGGGGAATGCTTTCAACTTTTCCCCATTCAGTATGATGTTGGCTATGGAATTGTCATATATGACTTTTATAATTTTGAGATATCTTACTTCTATGCCTAGTTTTTTGAGGGTTTTTATCATGAAATGGTGCTGGACTTTATTGAATACTTTTTCTGCATTTATTGAGATGATCATATGGTTTTTGTTTTTACTTGTGTTTATGTGGTGAATCATGTTTATTGATTTTTGTAAGTTGAACCATCCTTGGATCCATGGGATGGAACTCACATGATCATGGTGAATTATTTTTTTGATGTGTTGTTGAATTCAGTTTACTAGTATTTTTTTAAGGATTTTTGCATCAATTTTCATAAGGGATATTGGTCTTTTTTTTTTCCATTGTGTCCTTTCCTGGCTTTGGTATCAAGGTGATACTGGCTTCATAGAATGAATTAGGGAGGATTCCCTTCCTTCTTGATGTTATGAAGGAATTTCTCTAGGATAGGTACCAGTTTTTTGTAGGTTTGGTAGAATTTGGCTGTGAATCCATCTGGTCTGGAGATTTGTTGTTGTTGTTGTGAGATTTTTTATTACTGCTTCAACCTCACTGCTTGTTATTGGTCTGTTCAGGATTTCTATTTCTTCCTAATTGAATCTTGTGAGGTTGTGTGTTTCCAGGAATTTATCCATTTCCTCTACATTTTCTAGTTTGTGTGTGCGGAGATTTTTGTAGAATTCATGAATGATATTTTGCAGTTCTGTGGCATCAGTGATAATACCCTCTTTTTCATTTCTGATCAAGCTTATTTGGGTCCTTTCTCTTCTATTTCTGCTTAATATGGCTAGCGGTGTATTGATTTTGTTTCTTTTTTCAAAGAACCAACTTTTTGTTTCATTGATCCTTTTCTTTCTTTCTTTTTTTTTGGTTTACATTTCACTTAGTTTTGCTCTGAGCTTTGTTATTTCTTTTCTTTTGCTGGCTTTGGGTTTGGTTTGCTCTTTTTTAGTTCATTGAGATGTGACATTAGGTTGTTAATTTGTGGTCTTTCTGATATAGGCATTTAAGGCTATGAATTTTTCCCTTAGGACTGCTTTTACTGTATCCCATAGATTTTGATAACTTGTGTCCCCTTTGTTGTTCAGTTCAAGGAATCTTCTGATTTCCATCTTAATTTCATCATTGATCCAATGGTTGTTTAATTTCCATGCCTTTCGATAGATTTGAGTGTTTCTTTTGGAATTGATTTCTAGTTTTATTCCACTGTGGTCTTATAAGATACATGGTATGACTTCAATTTTTTTGAATTTGCTGAGACATGTGTTGTGGCCTAAGATGTGATCAATCTTGGAGAATGTACCATGTGCTGATGAGTAGAATGTATATTTAGCAGTTTTTGGGTAGAATATTCTGTGAATGTCTGTTTGCTTCATTTGTTCTTTTTTTAAAAAATAATTTTTTAAAAAATATGGAATACTTCATGAATTTGCATGTCATCCTTGTGCAGGGGCCAGTCTAATCTTCTATGTGTTGTTTCAATTTTAGTATACGTGCTGCCGAAGCAAGAACAGTCCATTTGTTCTAGTGTATCGTGTAAGTCCAGTGTTTCTTTATTGGTTTCTGCTTCAGTATCTGTCCAGCTCTGTCAAGGGAGTGTTGAAGTCCCTGGCAATTACCATGCTACTGTTTATTTCTTTGCTTAGATCTAGTAGGATTTGCTTTATGAATCTGGGAGCTCCTGTGTTAGATGCATACATATTTAGGATTGTTATATCTTCTTGTTGAATTGTTCCCTTTACCATTATATAATGACCATCTTTGCCTTTTTTTTTTTTTAACCATTGTTGATTTAAAGTCTGTTTCATCTGATATTGGAATGGCTACACCTGCTTTCTTTTGGTTTCTATTTGTGTGGAATATTTTTTTCCATCTCTTCACCTCACCTCACAAGGTCTGTGTGAGTCCTTGTGGGTTAGATGTGTTTCCTAGAGACAGAAGATACTTGGGTTGTGTTTTTTCATCCATTCAGCCGGTCTATGTCTTTTAAGTGGGGCATTCAGACCATCCACATTGAGTGCTAGTATTGATAGGTGGAATGCTGTTCTGTTCCCCCCATCATGTTGGGTGATACCTTGTTGCTTGAACTATTATTTTAGAAGGGCTAAGAGCTTTAACTTTTGGGTGTTTTTACACTGGTGGGTATCTATTGTACTGTCCCATGTATAATGCAGTTCTGAGTATTTCCCGTAGGGCCGGTCTAGCAGTGACAAATTTCTTTAACTTGAAAAGTTGTCTTGAAAAGTCTTTATTTCTCCATTGTTTATAAAACTTAGTTTTTACAAAATTCTTGGCTGGCAGTTGTTCTGTTTATGAAGACTAAAAATGGGGCCCCAATCTCTTCTGGCTTGTAATGTTTCTGCTGAGAATTCTGCTGTTAGCCTGATGGGTTTTCCTTTGTAGCCCCTGTGCCCTTGGCTTCTCCCCTGAGGCCCCTCCACTGCTGCAGGGCCCTGTGGCTCCATCCCCAAGGCTCCAGTGCTGCCACTGGGACTCTGGACCCAGCTCCAAGACTCCCTGCTGTCATAGAGCCCCGCAGCCATGCTCCTGGGGCTTCCACTGGCTGCCTGCTGAGAATTGCCCAGTGGTCCAACACTCTGCCAGGGACCCACCAGTCTCCAGTCGCATTGCACCTGGACCCTGGATGAAAGTTGTTTTCATCTTGCAGCTTGTAGAATTTTCTTCATTTTGACTTTGGCCAAGTTGATGACTATGAGTCTTGGAGAGGTCCAATTTACTATGAATCTTCCTGGTCTTTGATGACCATCTTGTATTTGGATATCTCTGGCAATACCAGGGAATTTTTCCTCAATAATTCCCTTGGATAAATTTTTCCATGCTTTTTGCTTTTTCTTCTTCCTCATATATATATATATATATATATATATATATAATCCATATATTAGTTTGCTTCACATAGTCCCATATTTCTCTGAGTGATCATTCATTCTTCTTTTTTATTCTCTTTTCTGCATCTTTGACTGACTGGGTTAGTTCGAAAGGCTTGCCTTCAAGTTCTGAGTTCTTTCTTCTGCTTGGTTTAGCCTGTTGTTGAAGCTTTCTGCTGGATTTTGAAATTTCCTAAATGACTCTTTCATTTCTTTAAGTTCTATTAAATACTTTCTTATGTTGTCTAGCTCTTTAGCAACTTTTTCATTTTTTTAATTGATATCCTGAAATATCTTTTGGCTTCTTTTCGTTGATTTTCAACTTTCTCTTCAATTTCTTTCATCTTATTGGCCATTCATATTCTGAGTTCCATTTCTGACATTTCAACAATTTCCTTTTTTTTTTTTTTTTTTTTTTGAGACAGAGTCTCACTGTGTTGCCTGGGCTAGAGTGCCGTGGCGTCATCTTAGCTCACAGCAACCTCAAACTCCTGGGCTCAAGTGATCCTTCTGCCTCAGCCTTCCGAGTAGCTGGGACTACAGGCATGTGCCACCATGCCCGACTACTTTTTTCTATATATTTTTAGTTGTCCAATTAATTTCTTTCTATTTTTAGTAGAGATGGGGTCTCGCTCTTGCTCAGGCTAGTTTCGAACTCCTGAGCTCAAACAATCCGCCCGCCTTGGCCTCCCAGAGAGCTGGGATTACAGGCGTGAGTCACAGCGACCGGCTCCCTTTTTTTATTTTTTTAAGGCTGATCAAGTGGAGCAGTGGGAGTGGAGAAGGAACAAAGGAATCTGTAATAGGTTGTGATCAATTAGTTGTAAACACCACTACACTCGGACCAACCAACGATTTCCTTTTTGTTGGGGTTAATTGCTATAGGTTTATTGTGATCCCTGGGAATGTTGAACTGTTTTGTCATGTTGCCAGAGTTCTTTTGCTGGTTTCTTCTCATCTGAATCCTCTTCTCTCAGCTCAGGGTTGACAGGTTAGCACACCTATTCTCCATTGCTGGAATTCTCCTACTTAGTGAAAAGGAGAGTTTCCTAGATGAAGCTTTTGTGTCCTACTCTGGAAGAATGACCCAAAGGGGAGGGGTGGGTGCACTCAGAGCCTATAATGCAGCTGTTCTGTTTTGTTCTGTTCCCCTGTGATTGTCACAGTTTTAGCTGGTGCTGGATGATCTTCGTGTGGAGTGTTGGGTTGTTCACCCGGCTGCTGTTGGCATCTCAAGTTGGGGGCTGGGCAAGACCCTCTCCAGAGAGTCTGGTGTTACAGGGGATTGCTTTGTCCAGCTCTCCCTATGGAGGTGACAGTGGCAGCTGGGTGAGGCTATCTAGGCAGTAGTTGTAGGTGTACAGGCTGTGGGTGTTTGCTCTCTAACTGGGTCCAGGTGTGATGCGGCTGGAGGCTGGTGGGTCCCTGGCAGAGTGTTGGGCCACTGGCGGTTCCCAGCAGGTGGCCAGTGGGACCCTTAGGAGCATGGCTGCAGGGCTCTATGGCAGCAGGGAGTCTTGGAGCTGGGTCCAGGGTTCCAGTGGCAGCACTGGAGACTTGGGGATGAAGCCAGGGCCCTGCAGCAGTGGAGGGGCCTCAGGGGAGGAGCCATGGGCACAGGGGCAGCAGTTGAGCCTCCATAGCGGAGGCTCTAGCTAGTGGGCAGTGCTGGAGCCTTAAAAGGTGGAGTCTTGGGGCCTGGCAACTGGCTGAATCCTTGGGGGGTGCTGTAGGACCTGGTGCCGGTGCTGGAGCCTCAGTAGCAGAGCCTTCGGCCCTGTAACTGGTCTTTTGAATTTAAAAATAATAGGGCCACTTAGCTTTTAGCCTAAGATCATCTGTAGAAACTATTCATACTCTTATACCTTATCAGAAGTTACTATTATATTTCATTCTACCTGTGAATATATCTAAACATACTTATCATAATATCCACGTTAAGTAGAGCAGCTCAGACATCCCTCTCTAGTTATTGAGGTGTTCGTATCTTTTGTTCATAGTGTGGGGAGATAAATGGAGTATGTATACTAAAGTTTCTAATGTCAATACTATACAGAAGCAATTAGCAGAAATGACAAAGATCTAGGAACCATAAACCTGTTTCAGGAATCCTTCTAGCAATTCTCTATCTGTATCCAGACTACACTCTTCATGGATGATAAAAGAATATAACTTTCTTCTCCTTGAAATACAAAAATAAGATTTAGGTTTGGGAGCTTACCAGGATCTGAACTTCATCAGACAGTTCCAAGAAATTCCCCTCAAACTGCCCAGAGGAACTGTTCATACAGCGGACAGTGACTTTAATACTGGTCCGGCCAGCTGCTTTTGTGTGGACAACCATGGCAAAGTTATTCTCTACTGGAAGCTGTAGAAAAACCTAAGACAGCGAGGGGATGAATTAAGAAATATTCATGAATAAACATTTCCCTTCCTTCTTTAGTTTTAACAATAAGGAAAATGTAGGTTGGAAATAGCTATCTAGAAGAACTAGAGTACAAGAGCATATTTTCATAGCTTTTGTTTTTGTTTTGTTTTGTTGTTTTTTAGACACAGCATCTGGCTCTGTCACACAGGCTGGAGTGCAGTGGCATGATTATAGCTCACTGCAGCCCCAAACTCCTGGGCTCCAGCAATCTGCCCACTTCAACCTCCCGAGTAGCTGGGACTACAGGTGTGTCTCACCAAGCCCAGCTAATTTTTGTTTTTTGTAGAGATGGGGTCTTGCTATGTTTCTTCAGGTGGTCTCGAACTCCTGGCCTCAAGTAATCCTCCTGTCTCAGCCTCCCAAAGTGCTGGGATTACAGGTGTAAACCACAGTGCCTGGCCTTCATAGGTTTTTTTTTTCATATTCCCAGTAGCATAGTTATCCCTAAAGTTAAACCTTGTTTGCTGTGTTCAACTAATTCTGGTATGCCTCCCTGAGATTCTTTCTTATGTTATCTCAGAGTCAATTCATTGATAGGAGAAGAATGGAAATGATGGAAGTGGTTTCTAAGATGGGTTCAGACAGTAGAATTTGAGATAGGCAAGAAGTAAGGTCATCTACCCATGGAGTTCAGGGTTGTGGCAAGAAAGAATAAGGTCAAGAAAGAGCAGCTACTACTTTAGGACTATTCTAAAACTGGCTGACCATCTCCCCACTTGTTTCTGTCATCATTCCAGCCTAGACTGGATAAGGAGGATTAGAACTTTACAGGCTTCTGGTAATAGGGAAGGTAGGGCCAACACTAAGGCAAATATTGAAGTAGGTACCTGCCTACCTTTTCAGCAGTCATTTCATGTCCTATCTCCCTTGTCTTCTTGCTGTCCGCAACCCTCAAGACCTTCCCTTCTAGCTCTCTTGGCTCACAATAGAGTCCCAAGTTCCAAAATCACCTTTCCCTCCTCTTCTATATAAAAACTCCCATTTGCTTTGTGTAGATCTCAATCAGTTTTCTGGAAGAAAGTCTCATGCTAAAGAATGAGTGGTTTATAACTG
>CAUYSK010031424.1:0-12454 GCA_963575035.1 Avahi laniger
GGCGTGAGCCACTGCGCCCGGCCTGAATTGCACTCTTAAAATGAGTAAATTTAATGGTAAATTGTACCTCAATAAAGCTATTTTAAAAAAATTTTTTTAAATGAAAAAATAGTAAGTGTTGGCAAGTACACAGAGAGAAAAGAAGGCTTACACACTGTTGGTGGTCATGTAAATTGGTATAGCCATTATGGGGAAAGGATGGAGCTTACTCAAAAAACTAAAAATGAAACTACCATACAACCCCAACAATCCCACTTCTGGGTATGTATTCAAAGGAAGTAAAATCGGTATCTCAAAGCCGTATCCACAATGCCCATGTTCACTGTAGCATTATTCACAATAGCCAAGATATGCAAACAACCTAAGTGTCCACTGATCAATGAATGGACAAAGAAAACGTGGTATATATACCTAACATAATATTATTTGGTCATAAAAAAGAAGGAAATCCTACTTGCAACAACATGGACGAACCTGGAGGACTTACACTAAGTGAAATAAGCCAGGCACAGAAAGACAAATACCCATGATCTCACTTACGTGTGAGATCTCACAGAAGCAGAAAATGGAATGGTAGTTGCCAGAGCTGGAGTGTGAGGGCAATGAGATGTTGGCCAAAGGGTACAAACTTTGACGAATAAGTTCTGAGCAACTAATACACAGCGTATTGTGTGTAGACTACAAGGAAAAATTTTATAAAATTTTGTAATGAATATTTTGTAAATAAAAGTACATTTAGCTACAATTTCTCATTTTCCCTATGTATGGAGACTTTTGGGACACCCTGTATTATTTACTTAAAATTTTCAAAGACAGCCGATCTTTTGCGTCCTCAGCACGCGCGCACACACACACACTATACTTACAGCCATTATTCCCTGAATGAAAAAGTATAAACAAGTCTTCAAATCCCTTAATTCCCCTTTCCCTTCTCACAGGCTCTCAAATCTCATTATACCCGAGCCCACACTCTTCCATTCTCATCACATGTCTCCTTGAAGGCAGGAGACATTTTGCGTGATCAGTCCCAGATACGTATGAAATAAATTTCCTTTCCAATCTACCTAACTAGACACAAATTCTCAAATAGCAGTTTCTCCTTCAACATATTCTCTCTCCAGATCCCGAATATGAAATAATTCTCCAACCTCTATGCACAGTTTCTAGCTCACTCTCTTTCTGAATTCACCTTTCTTACACTGAATGTAACAGTAGATCCTTGTCAGGAATTAAGCTACTGATTTTACGTTTACTGTATCTCCAGTTTCATGTGAGCAAGACATTGTTCTTCAGGGTCTCAGTAGAATAAAGAGGGGAGATACACAAAACAAAATGACCTAAGACATTAATTATTCATGCCATATATCCTCTCCTACTTCCTTTCAGACTTGGATCTGTGGATTGCTCTCCCCGTTTCTTCAGTCTTCAACCTCACCTTGTATGGTTTCTTCTCCTCGACCCACAAGCAAGCTCAAGTCTCCCAGGCTTTAAGATATTTTATACACTTCACACTTCCGTGCACACCGTTTCGCTGGGCCCATCCTTATCTCTCTTATCTCCCTCGAGGTCTCTCTGCGTCTTCCCCAGCAGACTTCTCACAAGCAGCTCCGCCTACTCTCCGCCATTTTCTCCTCATTCTCCAAACCCCTGCACTCTGGCCTCCGTGCCCTTTGCCCCGCTGCGACTGCGCTCACCGAGGTGCTTCCTGCGCCAGAACACATGATGAATTTAAAATCTTCGTCCTACTTCTCTGTGGCATTTAACACTGTTCATCACTTCCTCCTGGAAACCTTGCCTATTTCCCTTCCACCACGCTCTTCTCACCGGCGTACCCTCCTCCCCTCCCCCACCTGCTCCCTCTGCCCGCCTCCTCTGTGTATTACTTAAATATTGCCGCTCCTCAAGAGCACCTCTCTGCACAAATCTCCCAGGGGATACTCACTTCCTCTTTTGTTCTCACATACATCAGGTGCTGCATCACGGACTTTCGCATATCCAGCCGCTCCACTAGCCTGAGAGCTCCTCGAAGGCAGGAACTCAGATTTGTCTGTACCCCCACCAACATCCCCAAGCTCCTAGCCCAGTGCCCAAACACACTGTTATGCAATCGACGGATCCAGAATGAATGATAAATCAGTAACAAAAGTTATACTGTTGCCGGGCGCGGTGGCTCACGCCTGTAATCCTAGCATTCTGGGAGGCCGAGGCGGGCGGATCATTTTGAGCTCAGGAGTTTGAGACCAGCCTGAGCAAGAGCGAGACCCCGTCTCTACCAAAAATAGAAAGAAATTAATTGGACAGCTAAAAATATATATAGAAAAAATTAGCCGGGCATGGTGGCACATGCCTGTGTAGTCCCAGCTACTCCGGAGGCTGAGACAAGACAGTAGGATTGCTTGAGCCCAGGAGTGTGAGGTTGCTGTGAGCTAGGCTGACGCCACGGCACTCGCCCCAGGCAAGAGAGTTGAGACTCTGTCTCAAAAAAAAAAAAAAAAGTTATACTGTTTATGTTTTTAAAATATATATGTATGTAAAAATAAATATATATACATATGTAATATTAAGATAAATTAAGGGTGTTTATATTCCCTACAAATGAAATTTATTTTACATATTTAACCAAACAATAAAAATTACAGTGTTTATAGTTCATTGTAGTTACCTAAACAGTATCCAGATCATCAGCTCTCCAAGACTATAAAAAGTAATAAGGTACTCCTTTCACCAAATAAGCCAAGATGTCCTTAAAAACTAAGTCCATTTCATGCCATATGACAAGCATCGCTAGCCTCCATAATAGGAATAAGGAAAATGTTTGTTATTATTTGGCTACTCTCAACTACGAAGGAAAATGTCCTACCCAATTAGGGTCACCCTAGAAGAAGCCAAGCAAACCACGTAGAAGATGACGGAGGTTAAGGGTACTTCTTAAGTTCCAGGACCATGTCTATTAGTATAGTATTGTACATATAATGAATATAAAGTAATTATAAGAAGAAATTATTTAGAAAAGACCTAATAGCACAGGAGGAAAGTCTGATAGACAGACTCAAAGTAAAAATGTATCTTCGCTGAGAAAATGCTTCTATTAATATTTCTCAGAGAAATCATTCTCAACTCCATCTATAAAGCTGGGTAAGATCAAGGCCAAACATTAATTTCCTAAATACCCACCACACACAATTCACCATCTTTATCCAAGTAAGCAGAGTTCTAGAGCTCAAAAATCCATTCAATTTTGACACAAGATCTCTAGATTATTCAGGGTATGCAGCTGCAGTCACAAAAGATGTATTTTAGAACCAAATTCTCTCTGGCCTAGCTTTAGAAATAAGTCTGTACCAAGGTGGCCATATAGACAATGACAGTTCACAAACAGGTATGAGGATAATAATATCTTCAATTAGCAAAATAAGTCAATCTGTTTTCTACATCACAAAGGAGAAAAAAATGGGTGCAGTAGCTCAGTCTGTAATCTTAGCACTTTGGGAGGCAAAGCTGGGAGGATCACTTGAGCCCAGGAATTCAAACCAGCCTGAGCAACATAGCAAGACCCCAGTTCTACAAAAAGAGAAAGAGAGAGAGAGAGAGAGAGAGAGACAGACAGACAGACAGACAGACAGACAAGCCTGTAATCCCAGCTAGTCAAGAGGCTGAGGCAGGAGGATCACTTGAGCCCTGGAGTTTGATGCTGCAGTGAGCTATGACATGCCACTGCACTCTAGCCTGGGTGGTAGAGTGAGACCCTGTCTCCTTAAAAAAAAAAAAAATTTATTCCAGGTCTCCTGTACAGGAGTTGTATGAAGTAAAGCACCGCAGAAGACAGCAATGCAGCTTGCAACCTACTCACTGAACTATCAGAAGGTGACTCCTGTATCTATCCTACTTTGCCTATGTGGATAGATGTTTGTCCATAATTGGTAACACCTGTAGTATTTATTGGTTAGAGGAAAATGAAAAATTAAGTCTCATTCACTGCAATTTCAGTATTTCTTTACTTTCTGAGTCAAACATCAACACACTCAATGGCAAGAAATTACAATGAATCCCAGGAAATTGCATAAATGATGAAAGAGTATTAAGTCATTTCTTTAAAAATGGCTCCCAAAACAGCATAAATGGAAAAATAGAGATTAAACATGCATTAGGCCTTTGTATGACAACACAATTTTACCTAATTTTCTGCTTTGGTTGAACTAGATGTAGAAATGACACTGTCCAACTGAGAAGAACAATGCAGACAAGAATTTGTTAATCAAGCAATAACCATATTTGAATGCCTAATAGGGCACTATAGGAAAATACCTCCAGATACCCCAAAACACCAAGTTTGACATGACCCTTGTCCACAGGGGTTTTTTTTTTAAAGAAAAAAAACAAAAACACTTCATGGATACACACAGATTCCCAAACATCCCAGTGCTCGTATTAGAAAATAAGGGTTTTCCGTCTGCTGCTAATCCCTCAAACTCAACTCTTCTTAATTGGGATAAATGACACCTGAGTTATCAGTGCCAACATCTCAATCATTAGCTTTTCTACAGAGAAAAGTCCCAGGAAGGGCCACTGAAGAGTACCAAATGCTTATCTTTCTACATCTTTGCACTGGAGGGAGTCCAAGGCATCTTGGATAGTGACTACCTATACTAGAATTCAATATAAAATGATAAGCTTGCTTTTTAGATACCATAAAGAATACTAGTTATTCAACATCACAGTATTGTCTCTTTCTCTTTTTTTTTTTTTTAAATAGAACCTACAACTTTACCTATCAGAAAATACTAGAGGATCGATGCTGGTCAGTATTCAAAGTACTCTATCAGGTACACATTTTTACTTAAGCTTTTGCTTTAGTGACTCAAATGGACTATTGAAATATACTTGGACATAGGACTAAATTAAAAAAAAAAAGCTAAGCTGGGCACAGTGGCTCATGCCTGTAATCCCAGTACTTTGGTAGGCTGAGGAGGAAGGATCACTTGAAGCCAGGAGTTCAAGACCAGCCTGCGCAACATAGCGAGACCCCCATCGCTACAAAAAAAATTTTTTTTTAAATTAGCCGGTTGCGGTGGCATGTGTCTGTAGTCCCAACTACTCAGAATGCTGAAGCAGTTGGATTGCTTGAGCCCAGGGATTCAAGGCTGCTGTGAGCTATGATCAGGCCACTGTATTCCAGCCTGGGTGACAGAGGGACACCCTATCTCTTTAAAGAAAAAAAAAAGAAGAAGAAAGAAAGAAAAACTCTAGATCGCAACCAAATTGTGAGAAGGAAAATGTAAATCCAGTTAACTTTTTGATTTGAACATATAATTACTTTCTCTCTTAGGAATGTAAGCAGACAAGAATCTCATTAAATGTCGGGTACCCTAGTTGCCCCTAATGTGTATAAATCTCAAGGCATAATCCACAATGTACAATGCTTAAAACTATAGTATACAATAGAGAATGATGACATCCTAGACCAAAAGGTATCTCAAGCAGTTACCTGATCTAACCTTTTGCCCCCAAAACTAGTCAGGAAAAAATGATATTAAGTTCATTTTAAGGAGCATTATGAATTTTAGAATTCTGACAGTAAAATGAGTGATGAAGCAGAAGTAATAAAAGAAGAATAAGAAATATGGCAGGGAGATGGGAATTAAAAAGGAAAGCATCATTTTGTTAAATTATGCTTATTACTTGCCTTTCCAAAATCAAACACTAACAGTTCATCTCTGTCCTAATCAATAGATTATACTACCTATACCTTTGTAATCAAAGAGAGACAGGTGCATGACTGGCCACTTTTGTCCTCAGCATTCAATAATGTAACATAACTCACCATAAGAGAAACTAAGAACAGCAATAAGCAACTAAACCACTAGAGGTATATTTCATTTAATCAGCATCTTCAAATAAGTATTCTCCAAAAATTAGAGCTAACTGAAAAATATGTCTTTAAATTATAATTTGTTAAGTGTGCTAAATTTTCATTGAATGTAAAATTCTATTTTAATGGAAAGCATTAAATAGGAAAAGATGGGAATAATGTAACCTTTTGCGGTGAGTGACCCCCTTGGGCTACTGATATCTTACTTCTGCCTCCACAGTGACTAGTCTTTTCAGCTATTGCCTGTAGTTGTGTCTAGTTTCCCACCTTCAGCCTTGACGCTAGTGTGCCAGCTGTCACTCCTTGCTAAGGTCAACAGACTTGCCCCTATGTACGTCACCTGCCCTGATCGAAGGTGCTGGCCCTGTCTTTTCAGTTCCCATCTCTGTGCTCCTGCTATCCATCTCCCTGAACCTGAAACGACCTCCTTCTCCAACACTGTGCATCCTCACCCTCGCCAACACAGGGTCTCATCACACTTTCTGATCTGTCAGTCTGATTGCTGAAAATATGTATTTCAGTCTAATTAATTTGCATTTCTCCTATCATGAGTGGGTTGAGCATCTTTTCACATGTTTAAGAGCCATTTGTATTTCATTTTCTGTGAAACGTCTGCTCAGGGCCTTTGCCCATTTTTAATAAGGTTGTTACATACATTGGAAATTAGTTCCCTGTAATTAGGAATTAGAATTCTACCCACCCCCAATACACACACACCCACAGTCCCACACATAATCATTTGTCTTTTGGCTTGGTTACGATGGGTTTTGCCATGCAGAAATTCTTAATTTTTATATAATCAAACTTAACAGTCTTTGCTTGTATGGTTTCTGGATTTTGTGTCCTATTTAAAAATACCTTCCACAATCTGACATTAGAAAGGAGTTTGTCCATGATTTGTTCAATACTGTATGGGTTTTTAATTTGTTTTACACTGAACTTTTTGACACATATAAACTTTATCCTGTTATATGATATGAGGTTTGAATCTTACTTTTTTCCCCAGAGGGTGAACTCTACTTGGACCAATACTCTTTTATTGACAAATCCATCTTTTTCCCAGTCATTTGAAATGATCTCGAATTTTGGGGTTTTTTTGTTTATGTTCTGATTCTCTGATGCTTAGAATTTCTGGGAATAATCACATTCAGATAAACTGGGATTAAGATAGTTTAGTTTAAGGGCTTCTTAAAGTACAAGACTTCATTTTACCTGTAAGCACCTCAGGAGCAGTACTGGGAACCACATATCCCTATGTGACTAACACACAGCAAGTGCTTAATAAATGTTCTTTGAATGAATAGTGAACCTCATTTTTTTAAGCCCGCACACGGATTTCAATTCCCTTAGGATCTGAAGAGTTCCGTGATCACTGTGGATTAGCCATGTGTATATTCCAAAAGGTAATTTTGCCAAGCTTCCTCACTCAGCACAGACCTTACTTCTGGGACAAAAGTCCTTCAGTCTACACCTAGGAACTTCGCTGGAGTCAATGAAAGCTTAATCACAGTTCGCCTACATTACGACCACTATGGGAAACGATCTGGCAGTTTCTTACAAACTTAAGCATAAATTTACCCTATGGCCCAATAATTCCACTCCTAGGTATTTACCCGAGAGAAATGAAAACACAGAACCACAAACAGACGTCTACATAAATATTTACAAAAGTTTTAGTTATAATAGCCCCAAATTGAAACCAAAACAAATACATGTCAACAGGAGAACTGATAAAAAAAAAAAACTGTGCTATGTTCACATGATAGAATAGTAGTCAGCAGTAAAGGGGAACAAACCACACACAACAACATAGGTGAATCTTCAAATCATTATACTGTATAAAAAATGCTAGACATAAAAGAATAAATACTGTATAATTCCATTCATATACAGTCCAGGAATAGGCAAACTAATCATGGTGCTAGAAATCAGAACTGTGGTTGCCTGGGGGAAGGGGCAAAAGGGAAAAGAGGGCCTTTCTGGAGCGATGGTAATATTTTATATCAGTAGTCTTCCAAGTGTGGTCCCTGAAACAAGCAGCACCTGGGAATTGCTAGAAATTTAAATTCTCAATCCCCACCTCAGATCTACTGAATCTGAACCCTGGGAATGGGCACAGCAACTATGGTTCCTCAAGCCATCCAGGTGTTTCTCATAACACTAAAGATTGAGAACAACTATAACTTGTTTGGTTACACAGGTGTATACAACTTGTCAAAGCCTATCAAAATGTTTAAGATCTGAACATTTTATAGATAAATTTACCTCAAATTTTAAAACGTGGATATAATCTTTTAAATATTATCTTTAACCAAATCTATCTTCTCCTGTTTTCCTTACCTTGATAAATGTCACAATAATCCACCTAGAAGCTTGAATAAGAAAATGCCCTCTTACACTTTCCCCTCCTTTGCTTTGTGCAGCCAATCACCACATCTGGTAAATGTACCTCTGAAATGTCCCTCCTCTGCACTCCATGCCCTCCATTTCTAATCCCACCATCCTAGTTCAACGGCTTCATTTTTTTTACCTGGTCTAGGACAACAGCATCCTTCTCTCCTCCTCTGATTCATTCTCTGAATTGCCAGAGCTGTTTCTCTATGTCACAGGTCTACTTAGATCTTTTTGCTGCGTTTTTAAAGCTCATGGCTGCCTTCTTCCTAGAGCATGAAGTCTTCACTCCACAGTGGGGCACCAAAAACCTTTGGTGACCTGTTTTCGGTCCATCACACTTAGTCTTCTCTCAAGCCACAGATCCCCTCAGACCTTACACTGCACCAACAACTGCAGGGTCAAAACCTTCCCAATATGTCAAGCATGCTCTCCCTTTAGTCCTTAATTCAAACTGTTTCTCCTGTCTAAAATGCCACCTCCCCCGCTTCCCTGCCTGGGGTAATCCTAGCTACCCTGTAGCATCCAGCAGAAGTAAAAGTTTCCTATCACCATACCCCAGGCAGAATTAATTCCTCCCTTCTCAGTCCTTACATTTTCCCACTAGATAGAATGATTATATATGCCACACTTTTTTGCATACAAATTTCAGTCTTCAAGGACCTAAATGTGTAGTAGTTTTAGGTAACCTCATATCGCTCCTCTGCTATGATCGTTCAATAGGTCCCTATTACCTACTAAATAAAGGTCAGATTCCTTAGCAGGAAGTCCAATACAAGTCTATCCCCAGGCCCCTTCATGTCTCTTTAATCTCTCTCCCCACTCCTATGCTTCGGTCATAGCCACAGCCCTCAAAGCACCAAGCTCTCTTGAGTCCCCAGACTCTACCTAGAGGCAGAGGGAGACACCTTCTCCTCATGCTGCCTTCTCCCCCTCTCATGCACGGATTTGAAAGTAGAGTACACTAAGAGTCAAACTGGAACAAACCAGTAACAGGTGATTAGGTCTGAGCCCTAAGAACAAGCAACAAAGAAGGTCAGAAGCAAGGTAAACTGGAATGAGAGCAAGGAGCAAGAAGAGGCAGAGCTGGTCTTTTTCGGCAAATGCTGGAAAATGATAATGAGTAACACATGGTGTCTGCCCTGGAGCAGCTCAGTTTAGTGGAGACTGGACAGACACAAACAAATTTCTACAATACAGTGTGTGACAACAGAATGAAGACTATTATAGAAGGATACACATCAAATATAAAAAGAGACACATACGCAAATAAATTAAAGGCATGTCATTGTGAGATTTAACCAAACATCAAAGAGGTCACTAAGCAGAAGATGCTGCTGAACTCCAACATCTGTGCCATGGTGTTATAACTACTAAATTCCTGTTGAACGATTAGCCTGTCGGCGAGTCGCTTAACCCTTCGGAGCCTCGATTCCCTCATTACAAAACAAGGGACTTTGTGATCAGATATGGGGATTTCTTTTAGCAATAAAATACAAATTAACAAAAGTGAAGTCCTAGACACCAAATATATGGACCTTTTCAACATGGGGAAAGAGAACAATGACTTTTGGATATTTAAGTATGAGAGAAAAGAAAAATCAAAAAATAGATGAATTTTATATGTCATGTATGTGAATGTGACGTTGAATTTTAAAATCCTGAAAAATGCAGCTTATAACGGAACTGCTGACACAACGTCAACCATAGTAGCAAATGCACTACCATAATCAGGTTGTTATGGCAACTAGAATACTTGGGTTAAAAAGAGGAAGAGAAAGAGCCTGTGTCTGTATCTGTGTGTGTATGTGAGTGTGTGTGTGTCAGATTTTGTTGCCACTTCCATGAGAAATATTAAAAAATGTTTTATATATAATCTCAGAATTTATCACTTAGAACAAGCCTCTCGTTAACTCTTTGGGATAAACAAAAAAATAAAATGGGCTTCCATAAAAATAAAAATAATATTGACTCTTCTGGAGAGGTTGAAGGAGCATCTAAGCAATGTCTACTGCCAACTCAGTTTAACATACCTCCCTGACCTCTCCAGGTGAAAACAGATATTTCCTCCTTCAGGTGAGCCCCATTTTGTCTATTTTATAGCTACTTGAGTAACTATCACATAAAGGACATTATTCCTTTATATGCTTAACTCCCCCACCCCACCTTAGCCGCTTGGGAACAGAGTCTAGCCCTTATTCACCCTTACACACATTCAGTGTCTAAAATGAAACATATATTTTAAGTGCTGAACTATCTATTCAACTGAGGACTAAAGTATCAATCTTATCAAATTATAAATATGAAACCTCTCTACAGAGATAATATAACTATTTTTGCCTTATCAAACATATTGTAAAACATATTTCATTTTTCATTATGCATACAAATTTCTCTTGTGAGAAAAATTTGAGAAGTAAATGGTGTGTCTCAAGGAAAGAACCATAGGTAGGATTTCGATTCATGGGGTTCTACTGTTCTAACCCATCTACTGTTAACTATAACAGTTACAAGATCTGTGTCCTTGGGTAAATGCCAGCTTCTTAGATGCTCAGCATTATCATCTAGAAAATGAGGTGTCTGATCATCTGAGGAGAGTCCTTTCCTACCTATGAACCAGTGTGATCAATAAACTTTCCTAAACAATTAAGGAAATTTGGCTGGACACAATGGTTCATGCCTACAATCCCAGCACTTTGGAAGGCCGAGGTAGGAGGATCCCTTGAGGCCAGGAGTTAGAGACCAGCCTGGGCAACAAGACCAATCTCTACAAAAAACATTTTTTTAAAATTAGCCAGGCACGGTGGTATGCACTTGTCCTCCTAGCTACTCAGAAGGCTGAGGCAGGAGAATTGCTTGAGCCCAGGAATTTGAGATTGCAGTGAGTTGTGATCACACCACTGTACTCAAGCCTGAGCAACAGACCAACAACCTATCTGTAAAAAAAAAAAAAAAAAAAAGAAATTGAACATGTCAAAAAAAATCACAGAAGATTTTTAAAGGAATGATTCTTCTCAACCAGGTTTGGGGAAGATGAGGGTGAGGGAGAAGAGAACAGCATATTTATTTCTAGAGTGGCTTTTTCAAACCATACCCTATACAAGGAAATTGACTTGTCGATTCCTTTCCTACCTCACTGGAGTACTTGCAAAGAGAGAAGCTATGATTGGTATGTGTTACATGTAAGCACCAAGGACTAGAAAACAACAAAGTAAGGTTAAAAACCATCATGAAAAACAAAGGAATGGGGAAAAAACATTTATTTACAAGGATAACAAAAGTATATTGACTCTCACACATGAAGGTTATAAAGCATTCTTTCACAGGCCTGAAGTACTTGAGAAGGTAGAATTACCAGATTCACAGCCCAATATTCAATATTCTCTCTTGATCATCCCCAATTTCAGTAAATTGTATTTCCGTCCAGTTACTCAAGCCAGACTTCTGGGGATCATTCTCAACACTTCACTCCCCATCCTACTTAGACGCCCAACTCATCTGTAAACTCTACCTTTTATACCTGTAAAATACTCCTCTCATCTGTCCACTGCTTTCCTTTTCCACTGCTATTACCTTAGTCTAAGGAACCATCATATTTTGCATGGATCATCACAATAACCTCTTTAGCAGTCTGCTAATTTCTTAACATACCACATAGGACTCAGAGAGATCCTTTAAAAACATATCAAACCATGGATCTCCTGCTAAAAACCTTCTTATAGTTCCCCTTATCTTACTGCATCATCATCATATAATTATGATCGAGATTATTTTCACTCATTCATGCCCACACTAAAAAGCATCTACCATTTCTCAGAGTTCTACCCTAGAAATTATCCCTGATGGCTTTATACATTACTACCTAATTTTTTTTTTGGGAAACAGAATCTTGCTCTGTCACCCTGACTAGAGTGCTGTGGTGTCAGCCTAGCTCACTGCAACCTCAAACTCCTAATTTCTCCTGCCTTGGCCTCCCAAGTAGCTGGAACTACAGGTGTGTACCACCACATCCGCCTAATTTTTTCTACTATCAGTAGCGACTGGTCTTGTTGCCCAGGCTGGTCTCTAACTCCTGGCCTCAAGGGATCCTCCTACCTCGGCCTCCTAGAGTGCTAGGATTACAGGCAAGAGCCACCGCCCAGCTCTTTACTATTGTCTTTTAAATAATTTTTTTGAATAATTTAAAAATAATTT
>CAUYSK010031425.1:0-10641 GCA_963575035.1 Avahi laniger
TGACCATGAAAAACAAAAAGCCTCAACAAAAGCATTAAGATAGAGAGCGTTCCAGGACAAAAGTCTTCATAAAAGGTAGATTCCAATCTGATGAAGCAGGCACATCTTTGTAAAATGGTGAAGAAATTGTGGGTTTTTTTCAATAAGAAGAAGGAAAGAAAATTAGAAACATTAGCCAAAACAAAATCTGTACAAAAAACTAGAAATATGAAACAAAATGTCATGATTTTGAAAAACTGAAGGAAATTAAAATAAATTTTGGATGTTGAGAAGGTGATGGCTACATGCTTTGTTTTGTGTCGCTCCCCACTCTCAAAAGGGCCAGTCACTCTGCTTGGTCTTGGGATCAATGTATATTTTATTGAAAATGACCTGAATTCATGCTTGAATTTTGAATTCAAGCTACAGGCAAATCAGAGAAAGCTTAAACATATTTATAAAATAGAATGACAAGTAATAAACCTTGATGATGTTTAATGAGGTAGTTGGAAGACTGTGAGAATTAGAAGGAGGAAAAGAAGTTCAAGGCTTCTAATTTCATCTTACCTCTTACCTCAAATTTGACAGCAGCAAGCCAAACTTGTTTGAATTTAATGGATCAAAATGTAGCATTTGATGTACACCTTTTGAAATTATTTATGTACCAATAGAAGAACCCAACCTAATAAACTGAAAATACAAGTATGAAAAGTAGAATGAGGAGAGAGAAGATGGGGGAAGTTAAACAGTCTTTTATCACTCATAATTGGGAATCTATAGCTGATGTTTAAAATTGATAATTGGAGAAACAAAGGTTTCCAATACTATTTAGAGTTCTGGAGGTGGTCACCGGAAGTGCTGAAAGCAGAAATGGCCCACCTGTGGGAAGCAGATCAGGGGAGAAAAGGGTTAAGACAAGGAACAGTTGATTTTCATTTTATACCCTTCTGCACTGTTTGAATTTAACTTTCTGTGGAAATAAACATTTCACCTGGCTTCTGTTCTCCCTCTGCCTCTTGGATCAGCCCTCTTTTATGACTGTCTATTTTAACTCTGACATTGTCCTCACCTTCAGAACATGGTTTCCCTTTGTGTCTACCTGTTCCACACGGCACATCCCCAGGACCCAGGAAAGAGGTGGCTCAGCCCTTCACCATCCCTTCCCTGCCTGACAACAGAGGACAAGCTGGCAAAGTCTTGTCTCCCCAGCTGTCTTTCAAGTGCCTTGATTAACTTCCTCTATGTGCCTAGAAAGCCCAGCATAGTCATACATGCATGAGCCAATTCATAGTTCTTGATTGCACTGAACCAGTTATTAGCCTGTGACATTGAGCAGGCCATTTCACCTCTTGGGAGCTCAGTTTCCTCATCTGTAAAACAGACAAGTCCAAGGTACAAATTTCTGTGAGTCAGTGACCAATTTGGTGCATGTGGGTAGACAAGATGCAAGACTCGCCCCTTGAAAAAGAAATGATATATCTCAAAGACATTTTCATTATCCACCTAATCACAAGTCAAAGTAGGATGTGAAAAAAAAAAAAAGACTGGCAGTTAGTTAAATACCTGCGCATTTTTCTATGTCACCTGGAGAACCTGGTAGAGTAAATTTTGACTCAACAGAACCTCTCTCTTAGAGCTGTGTGACCTGAAACAGGTCACTTCACTAATCTGGGCCTCAGTTTCCTCATCTGCAAGATTATAGGAATGAAATAGATGCTCCTTGGGATCCCCGAACAAGTCTAGGACTGTGGAAGTCTGCCTGGCCTGGCTCAGCATTTCCCATGTTCATGGTTCAGCAGTATAGCCCCAGTGGTGGAACAAAAAAACCATACCACCTTCTCCATGCCCAGCATTTCCAGGATCTTTGTGAAATCTGACCCCAAGACACAAGGTAGTGCTTTTGCCCAGTTCTCTCACTGATCCTTCGCCCCATGCCCTGTATTTGCTTCTTACCTGCTTCCTTGGACTCTGGGCCTCAACCCTTCACTCCTTCTCCAGCCACTTTTGCCAAGAACAGGAGTGCCAGCTCTCCTTGGCACCATGCCCCACAGCCCTGGACCAACCACAGGGTCACCCTGCAGGGGAAGTGAAGTCCTGAACAACCCTACGATTACATTAAATTAAGAGTATTTTTCAAACAACAAGAGATGCAGTAAAACCCCCATCCAAAGAATTCACAAGTACTTAATATATAATTGGTATTATCAGTAAAGGTCAAAAATCAATCATCGGTGAGGAATGGAACAATTATTTGGAATTAAATTTCCACCAGCCCATAGGGACCAGGAAAAGGTGTCTGGAACACCATCAGGGAGTCATTTGGCCTAGGGATCTCATTGCACTGGCAAATGAGAATTAGATTCTAATTATCTCATTGGCAGATTTCAGAAATTTTTAAAATATACTTTCTACAACTGTCACAGTGTCAAAACAATTATTTGCCTGTTTGAGCAGGTGTCAGGCATTGTAAAGTGTATATGTCCTTGTAAAATTAAACAGGAAACTTTCTGAAATTGGAGGTGTAATTTGGGGCCTAATTATAGCATATATAGATACCTAAAGTCGGGAGGCAAAGAGAGAGGAATGCTGATTTTCCTTTTTCTCCTTTTTCCCCTAAGGCACTGAATTCTGAGTGCACACACACAGGTGAAGGTAGAATATGCCACCTGAATATCAGGGAAGGATTTCAAGCCATTTTGCCTGCCATCCTTGCCTCTGAGCCAACATTGGTTCTTAAACGCATATTAGCTTTTTCTGCAATCTGTGGATTTCACCTATATTGTCTCCTTTTACCCTCAACAATAGCACTGTACGTTTAGCCAGGCAGCATTTTTGTCCCATTTTATAGACACACAAGCTGACTGAATGGTGCTCTAAGCCTCCTAAGTCTAAGAAACACACTCTTTCTTCTACATGGCCCCCATGTAAATGCTTTCCTTCTGGGTCCAATAGCTAAACCTCTGCTAGAATAACCTCAGTGCTCACCTTCCCATTGCTGTTTCATGGACTCTGAGACTCTTGGACAGGTGGCAGGACGTGAAACTGGCAGCTACCAAAACAGGGCCCCTTGAGCTATTCGCAAATAATAGACATTGTATCAATGTTGAATGACTGATTGACTGAAGTGATCACACCAGGAAGGGCTCCCCAAATTTAAGGAATACTCAACTCAACAGATGTTAATTACTGACCTACTATGGATAAGGCATTGTGTGCAATTCAGGGATGTTAAAGATAAAATAAGGCAAGATTTCTTCCTTCAAGAAGCTCACACTCAGTTCAAGGAGACAGATATGTTCTTATTTTCTGCATATTATGGCAGCCCTCATGAAGGTACAAAGTGCTCAAAAATCAAAACGAAAAGGAGATCATCACAGCTTGGATACAAGGGACTCTTCACGGAGGAGATAAAATATGAGATGGTCCTTGAAGGATAAGGAAGATGTTGACAGATGGCAATGTGGGAAAGAAAAATCAGCATTCCTCCCTCTTTGCCTCCCAACTTTAGGTATCTGTATGTTCTATAATTAGGGCTCCAGATTACACCTCCAATTTTGAAAAGTCTCCTATTTAATTTTACAAGAACACATACACTTTACTTTCTGCTCAGGGAGACACCTTCAATCCTGCTTAACTCCTTCTCAGATGGAAATCCTTCCTGGGCCCCCAAATCTGGATGAGTTGGCCCTCCACCCCTCCTTCGTGAGCATACCTCCAGCATGGCTCTTCCTTCACATGTCTGTCTGTCTCCCCTGCTACAGTCTGCACCTGTTGGACACAGGGCTTGGCACACAGAGCGTCTTTTCCTAATATTTTGTCAATGATCGAAGGTCAGAGTCAGTGAGTCAGACAGGCAATAAATACACATGGTGGGAGCACAGCAGTATATAACACTCATGAAAAAGTCCCTGTCCTGTTGAGAAATAATGAGTACTCAGTTTTGTCAAGGCAGGGGCCATGTAAGGAGCACCAAGAGGAGATGAACCTAGTAAGGTACATGGTGACCACTGTGGATCTTATTGTACAGATAATGAAGAAAAAGTTGAGCAGAAGAGTGATCTTATCTAACCTTCAATTTAGAAAGAGACCCTAGCCACCACAGGGAGAATGGTATAGGGCAGCGATCATCCAAGCAAAAGAGTGGCAGTGGAGATGGTCTGCAGATCTTCCTGTAAACAAGATGGGCAAGCGTGGTAGAGGGGTGGCAGTGGCTAAATGTTCTTGCTCATGAGTCTAGCATTGCTTTGGATAAAAATCACAGGCTTTGGAGACAGACAAATCCAGAGGTTACTCTGTTCCACCTAAATCACATGTATCAGTTCCCTAACTTCTCTGAACTCCAACAAAGATGATTTTTTAAAATTTTTAAAAATTCCTTTATTACAAAAGCACTTTTCTTTTGCATTGTAGCATACTTCCGAAATAGGAATGGGTCTTCAGTGACTCAGCATATAGTCAATGGTACCTTGGAAATACAGTGATACAGAGTCCTCCAGATATTGAAATGAGATACCTAGAGTGCCAGGTAAGGGTTATATAAATGCTTGCTTCTACTGTTAGCATCATAAGTGTTACTGCCCTTCTCTCCACTCTGGGCAGCCAGTGGTACTCTTGGCTATGATAAGAAAACCACATTCTTGGCTTCTACCACAGAATCATCCCACTTTGCCTTGAACACTTCCAGGTAGTAGGAGTCAGTTATTGATGCTCCAATAACCCCTCAATCCCAGCAATAGTTATCAGCCATCACAAGAGGGTAACTTCCCTGTACCTCCAATGGTCGAGGTGGAAGTGGGAAAGGATAGATTCCAAAGAGAGGGAAATCGGGAGAGGAGAGTTGAGCATCAGGACAGAAATAGGAGATCAACTTTGCCTACTTCTAATTCTGACTAAGCCTGGCCCAGACAAGGGATAGTAGAATATCCAAAGATGATAAGAGGGCCCAGAAATCTGGACTATGGCCCCATAATTGCCATAAGAGGGCCTCACGGTCCCGCAACTCCAGATTTGCAGAACTGGTATCAACAGCTTTAGAAAATGCAGACCCAAGTCGAGTCCTGCTCCATCCGATGGCTTCTTTCTGAAGTCAGTCAACATCATAACATAATATGCTGATGGTTGAACCACAATACAAGAAGATACACACTTACACACATATTCTTTTGCTCTTGCACCCTCTCTCTCTCTCTCTCACACACACACACACACACACACACACATGTCTCTTAGAAATGGGCAAAGATGAAGTAGGCTAGAACCAGTTTCTACAACAGAAGCCATCACATGCGTAATAGCAACAAAGGGCTTCTCTTAGTCTCACTGGAACAGTTGCCAGCTCAGCACATGCACTCTCTTTTTTATGAAGGCCCATGTGTGTCATTAAACCCATTTTACAGATGATGGTGATCAAAATAATAATGAAAGTAACCTATGGCTAAGTACCTCCTGTGCATTGCATGTTTTAGGCACATTTGCAACAATCTTTACAACTCTACAAAAACAGAAATGATCCACTAGGTCATCACAAACCCCAAAGTCATCTTTATGTTTCAAACGGAAGTAGTGCAGATTAATTGTGGATTAGTGAATGCTGGTGATGTCCTGCCAGAGCTGCTATATGGGCTGGTACAACTATTCTCCAGATACTGTGAGTATTGCCATGAGCTCCCCACTGGTCCCTTCCTTGAGAGAATTGTCCTTGACTAATGAGAGCCTGCTGTCCTGAGAGTTCATGTCCTCACTCCTAGCAATAGCTCACAGCAAATCACTGAGAGGAGTTGAGTCTACCCCTTGGCCTCAAAATGGGGACCACTCCATGGTGTGGTCTATGCTCCAGAGCCCCCCTGTGCATCAGGACAAGGCTGAGTTTCCTGAGACCGAATTCTTGCTCACCCTTTCCCTTTTCTCCCCCACACTGTGTCTCTCTTCAAGTTTCTCCTGATAGCACCCCCGCTAAAACTCCCGTGTACCCAGATGCCTGTCTCAAGCTCTGCTTCTTGGATCTAAAACAGTTACTTAATTTTTTGAAGCTCCATTTCCTCATCTGTAAAATTCTGATAATACATCACAAGGTGTTGTGAAAACCAGGTGAGATGATGTCACTTAAGTTCTTTGTACAATTCCTGGGCTTGATAAATCATGGCAAGGATCTTTTTCTCTTTATCTACATCTCAAGAAAATTTCTGGACTTGGGGATATAGAACAAAGAGACCCCAGGCAGCAGCATCAGGTGGCAGCAGTGGCTGAGGGACCAGAAGCAACTAGGAGTTTGTAAATGCAGAGGAGCCAGTCAACCCACGCATACCGATGAGCCAGTCAGGATCTGTGCCAACCAAGTGCATTTTGTACCCAATTTACCACAACAGGTGGGGGCAGGGAGCAGGCGAGGAGGTGGTGGGAGGGGACAGGTGGCAGGGCAGTGGGGTGCCATTGGAGGAGTTTCAGTTCAGTACATTTGTAGGTTAGCGTCACTGTTTAGCTTTTAAGCAGAAGGACAAATAGATCATCCACCAGATAAAATGGCTCTCTCTGAAATATTGCTTCCTGATTCTGCTGTTCCGTCTCCACTGGCTTCTGCCTCTCTCCACCCTCTCCTTTCAGGCTGGCTTCCCACAGTCACTACACGGTGAGCCCGAGCTGATGAGGGCACCTGGCTTTTGCGGCAGCTCTTCATAGCTGGAGGTCAGGTGTGTTTCTAGGATTTAATTAAGCTGGAAATGAAATCCAGCCCTGGAGTGGCTCATCGTCTTTATTATCACATTTCTTACCACTTGTCAGGCCACAGTGGTGCTGGGTCTTGAAAAGGAAGAAGCGGCACGCATCCTAGGCAGGGCTCGGTTAATCTATTCCACACAGCATTTCAGGCACCTTCCTCCATTTTAGGTTGAAGAAAAAAGACAGCATTCTCAGTGGCCTTTCTGGGGAAAAGAATTACCTTTAAATGAACAAAGGAAAATGTACATTTTCTTATTGTAATATAATATGTGCCCACTATAAAAATGTATAAGATGTAAAAAAAACACATAAAAAATAAAAAAAAATCATTTGTAATCTCACCAGCTAGAGATAACCACTGTTAATATTATAGTCTCCTTCCTGCCAAGGACAGGTATATGTTCAGGAGCTTGGAAATGTGGGTTGTGAAAAAGACAGGAAAAAAAGAAAGAGATCTGATCCTGTAGGGGTTCTGATTCACTGTACAAATCAACATATTTTTTACTTGCATATATACTCACTAACGTTAATTCTCATAGGACACTTTTTCACTAAGATCAATGGGGTTTTCCCCTTTCAAGCAATATGGAACCAGCAAAAAAAAAAAAAAAGATCAGGACTTAAAAGAAGTTTTATGATCAGTAATACTACAGACTATCACATTGCAGTTATGTTTTTTGTGCCTAATAACATATTCTATAGTCTCCCAGATTAATCAAATGAGATGAGGGGATTTATACACTGCCGTGCACTGAGAAGGGGGCTTAACAGTCTCTGAAAGTAATACCGTTTGACATTCGGAGCTATTAGACTGCAACTGCAAAGGGTATCCATTTTTTTAGCCTGATTTGTGTTCAGCGGGTGGCAGTCCCCTTCATGTCCCCTTAGTGTGGTAAGGTTTGGCAGCTACAGGGCACTGACCTTTCTAACTCTGGAGATGTGATTGCTTTCACACTGATTGCACAGAAACACTTAGCAAATCTCATACCGTTAACTTCATCCCACACCAGCAATGCTGGCATTTTTATGACTGTCATGTGGCATTAGCCAGCTGAAAACTCACTAGGATGAGGAGGCAGTGCTGAATTAATAACTTCTGAGGTAGTAATTTAGTCAGTTTTCATGAAATTAATAAGTACCACTTTGGCCAATGGCAAAAGCCACAAAATCATAGACTATTGAAGATGGAAGTAACCTTCGAGAACTTGTAGTCCAACGCTTTCATTTTACAAGGAAAGGAAACTGAGAACCCAAAAGGGGAAAGGGTTTTTATTTTCAAGGTCACAGAGCTAGGATGCAGCAGTAGCATTCAACCTGCGTGGTAGCAGCATCAGATCAGATCTTGAAGGAAATCCTGCATATATACCTACAATATATTAATGTATGAAACATCTGAGAAAGAAGCACCATGATTGAAGCAGGCTGGGAACCCAAAGCCTCGCTGGCTCCTTGTCCATCTTGGCTCTCACCTATCTTTTGGAAGCTCTGAGTCTCCATGAAGCACAGATCAAACCCACCTTATTATGGCATATCAGCTGCAGTTACATTTCTCACGCCTCCAAATATTCTTTATGTAAACTATCTCTATTAAACTGATAAATAGTTTAAATTGGAAGAGTGTGAGCTCACAATCTTCTCATTTGCAACATGAGGACAGTCATGGTCTCTGTCACAGCAAATGAAATATTCATTAGAAGTTGAATAGACAATGGAAATGAGTGAACATTGTGATATTCTCCCACGTCATCAATTTCAGCCCTGGTCCACTGTACAACTGCTCTGAGCTTTAGGCAGGACTGACTCTAGTCCCAGCTCCAGGGGTGGTCCAGGATTGGCCTAAACTAGTTAGCTATGGGTAACCACTGAATTGGCAAATGTCAATAGTAGAGTAAGAATGTGATGGTTAATTTTATGTATCAAGTTGACTGGGCCATATGGTGCCCAGATATTTGGTTAAACATTATTACTGAGGGTGTTTCTGGCTGATATTATGATAACATTTGAATCAGGAGACTGAGGCTTCATCCAACTGGTTGAAAGCCTGAATAGAATAAAAGGTTGAGTAGGATGCTCTCTCTGCCTGACTGTCTTCAAGCTGGAATATTGATCTTCTCCTGCCTTCAGACATGGACTCAAACTGGAACTTATATCACTGGCTCTTCTGGTTCTCAGAGTCAGACTTGAATGGAACTTATAACATCCATTCTCCCAGTTCTCACGCCTTTGGTCTCAGATGGAGCTATACCATCAGCTCTCTCAGGTCTGGACTTCTCAGCCTACATAATCATGTGAACAAATTCTTTATTTCATTTATGTATTTATAGATACACACACACACACACATCCTATTGATCTGTTTTTCCGGTGAACCTTGACTAACACAAAGAACAAACACTGACCTTGGCTTGGGTAAATCCAACAAGGTTTACTAATTGAAAAAGTACAGAAGGAAGTCAGGGTAGTAAAAACATACAGCAGAGAGGTCAACAATACTCTCCAAAGGAGTTAAAAGCTTCCAGATCACAAACATTCTTAACAATAGACCCACAGTCACAGATGATAAATTTGATAGAGTAAGATCACATCAGACTTTCTAGATACTCAAGTGTCCATCTCCATTAATAAGGCTTCAACTGCTCTACAGGTCACCTAGTCTGAATAAGTATTGGGACTCCCTTATTTGGGTCAATTGCACACCATCACTTTTGGGATTATATAATATATAAGTAAAGAGGATGGCCCAGTACAATATACCTGGACACAAAAATAGTCCTATTTATCATTCTCAGCCTTCCCAGGCTAGCATAGCCTGGTCTAGTGAATTTCTGAACTAAGGACTGCCAAACCAAAATGGGGCTCGGTCACCCAGGTATCCTCAGCAGTCAGGCTAAGATGCCATTAGGGCAGCTATGGGCTCTTTCTTGTAGTGTAATTGTTAACTCATAGCCACAGTGATTGATTCAAAGGTAGAAATTAGACCTAATTGATCGAATCAGAGAAAAGTTCAAGATTGTTTTTGACAACTTAGGCAGAGGTATTCTCTCCCAGGGTTATTAACAAACAAGCAGGTAACTTTCTTTCCTGCTGGTAGCCTTCCTGGAGCCTCAGAGGGAGCCCATCTGAGGATAAAGCTAACATCATGGAAGTGACAGCAGGAAAACAGAAGAAAACTGATTCCTTTTTGACATCACTGAGCTGCTTGATCAACCCTCACCTAAAGTCAGTGCTTTTGGAAATTCTATTGCACAAGCCAATAAATTGCCTTTGTTTAAGCCAGATCAACTTGGGCTCTTTGACACCTGTAATAGAGAACACCCTTATTGATATGCAAACATATGATTGTTTCCTAAGTTCATGAAAGCCTGAGACACCTAAATGCATCCAATTTTATGAGAAAAATTCACTTTAAAAACTCTGCAGTATTAGACAAGTAAATCCAATGCTCAAGTCAATAATTTAGGTCAAAAAAATATATGTGGAAAAGTATTCTGTGCCAGAGCCTGTGACAAGCAGTGGATTAAACAAAATCCCTGCTCCAAGACAATAACATCTTACCAAATATTGACAGCAGCAACGAGGGTGGAGGGGTCTGCAAGTTATATTTCAATACTTCAAAAGGCCTGAGAGAAAAACTACACATTTAACCAGAATAACATTGGCTAATTCTGGGCTCTGGTTACCTTTGAATATGGTAACACTGGTTATTCCAAGGTGTTAAGTTCTGATTGGAAATTAAAAATGGAAAAATAAGTTTAAAACTAAAACATTGTGTTTAATATGTCTTCTTTTAATGGAAAACAAATTCTAATATACAAAGAAGAACAATGAGGAGGAGGGGAAGGAGGAGAGAGAAGGGGAAGGAAGGAAGGAAGGAAGGAAGGAAGGAAGGAAGGAAGGAAGGAAGGAAGGAAGGAAGGAAGGAAGGAAGGAAGGAAGGAAGGAAATAAC
>CAUYSK010031427.1:0-37882 GCA_963575035.1 Avahi laniger
GGCACTGACTCTAGCCTGGGCAACAGAGTGAGACTCTGTCTCAAAAAAAAAAAAAAAAAAGTTCACTTGAACAATTTATACCACCGAACCCTAATTATCAACGTAGTTGGCCAACTGATTGCACTCCCATTACATGCCCCCTCACCCCCTGGGGATTAATTACCACCTCCCTGGCTGCTCAGCAAAGGCAGTGGAGAAAGTGAGGGGAAGTGGAGGTGGAGGGAGGGGGGGGAGGCCAGGCTCAGAGCGAGGGTAGGGTCGGGTGCAGTCGCAGCCACGGGGAGAGGAGACACGTCCTCATGGGCCACCCTTAAACTTCCCTAAATCCAGTGATCTTGGATTGTGTTCATTAAACAAAACAAACAAATGATGCAGATTTAGCTTTCAACCCCCAAATTCTGTGTCCTAAGTAGCTACTGAAGTCCAAGTAATATGCAAAGACTAAAACTTAGTACTCTCGTTTCCCAGGGACGTCTACAGAGGCGAATAAATGGACCATGTCTACACTCTGGGTGGTGGTCAGGGATGGAGAAGTGGACGGAGGAGGATGAGGCTGGATAGTAACTGTTCCCGCACAGCACTTTCCGTTCTCCAGACGCTGTCCCCGAGGAGATGTCCTCTAACTGGATCTTAGGAGAGCCCGCCTGGGGGAGCTACGGCATCTGTCACTGTTATAATTTTGGGGGAGACATTTGGAACCATTTCGTTTTGTGACTCTCGGCAGGGTCCGTGGTTTGCAGTCTGTCTCCTCGGTTGCACCGTCAGCCGTGAGAGGGCGTGAGCTCCTACTTCTGCAGCGGCTCCACCCGGGACTGAATGTTTCCTGCCTCACACAGACATCATTCCCTGCTTGTTGGACAGCTAAAGTTGTAGACAGGATTCAAGCTGAACTCTTCGAACCCTGTCTTCTGCCTTCTAGACTTGTCCTTGACACATATTTTTTTTCCTTAAGAGCCTAAATAATTTTCAGCATCATTTTATCATTTCTCATTTGTCATTTTCAGTCTCTCTGGAGCATTCAAGATGTT
Source organism: Avahi laniger (assembly GCA_963575035.1). Lineage (NCBI taxonomy): Eukaryota > Metazoa > Chordata > Mammalia > Primates > Indriidae > Avahi > Avahi laniger. The sequence continues at coordinate 1,029 of CAUYSK010031427.1, forward strand.
ATTTTTATTCAGCTTCTTCTCTTGTTTCTCCTCTATTTCAAATTGATGCTGGGAATGGAAGTTATACTGGAGTTTCAGTGCTGGAATTGGGTGAAGGATGACAGGGTATTTTTTTTCCTATGTAAGAATCATTTATACTATTACAAAGATAAAATATTTTGGAGGAAAAAAGCTTTCAGGAGTAAATCACTCTTATTCTTTGCCTAATACAATTTATACAAACAAAAATGCTTCTCTTTCTGGCAGCATAAAACTGCCAACAGCCCGCAATACAGGTGCTTAGAAATGTAAGACTCATTAATGCTATTTGCCTTTGCTTTCTGACACCCTGAATGCCAACTCTAGTAAGCGCTGGTTATTCTATCCGTCGGAAAACCCCACCGGGACTCAGGGGTGTGTTCAAAGTTAAGACCTCAATTGCCTTTGAGAGGGACATTTAAATGACCAACTGCCGTGAGAGAGAATAGCCACAGTGTCAATTAGGCGACCCTTCCGCCCCTCACCATATTAGAAAAGGTTTTGAACTTACATGTCATCGAAGACAAGTTTCTGCCTCTTGCAGTCCCTGTGGCCGTTGGAGCCTGGAGACCACGGCTCTGTCTGTGGCCGCGACTTGTGGAGGGGAACATTTTCGGAATTGTGAGCTGCTTTCTAAGCAACAAACAACACACGAGTCTTTGAGAAATTAGCCACCTAGCTGAACGAGCAACCCATTACCTAGAATACCTTTTGTTCTATACAGTATCTTTGTGTTCTGTATTAGAATTGGTGGTGATTTTGTTTTAATAAAGAAATATATGCATTCTAGGGCTTGAGCTGAGGGATCGAAAGGAAGTCTTATTATGGCTACCCTCACAGATCTGGAATCTGAGGTTTGGTGAGGTTGAGTGACTTGACCAAGCTCCAAGAGCTGCTGTGGTGGGGGCCCAGGGGTTAGGGTTCAGGCCCCACTCTCCCAGTCCGCTCGACCAGTGGCTGGCCAAGCTGAGTGTGCTCGGAATCCTGCAGGGGGGCTGTTAAGACACAGATTGCTGGGCCGCACCCTGAGCGCTCCCGATTCCGGAGGTCTGGGGTGGGGCCCGAGATTCTGCATTTCCATCGAGTTCCCAGATGACCCTGATGATGCTGTGGTCCAGGAACCAAGCTTCCAGAACCACTTCCCTATAACTGTCCCTCGCAAAAGAGAAGTCATTCAGGTCACAGGTGGACTGGTTCTTATTAGCCGTCTGAGAAAAATAGAAAGAGTCACAGGGAATCACTAGGAATTATTTTAAAAAAGGAACACGTTCATCTATGGAAAATGTAAAAATCACGTCAACTAGGGATACAAATATTTCATAGCACCTATTGTGTGTTAAACACGTGGATCATAAAACAACTGTTTTTGGTTAGGAAATGAAAATTGATTTCTCTGAAGTAATTAAAATTGAGTATATACAAATGTTTCTATAAATACAGACTGATTTTATGTGTCATATTTTAGGGGTTAGATTCTACAGCTGTATATTTGTAGGAAAATCAGATGTTAAATTTTTAAAACCGTTCTTAAAATCCTTCAACAGTGTCTGCTTGCTCCTGATAAAAGGCGCGATACCCGCGGAGTGGCCTCCACAGCCTGCACGTCTGGCCCTCGCCTTTCTCTCAGCCACTCTCCCTGCAGTCTCTGCGCCTCGGACTCAGGGCCAGTTTCCAGTTTGTCCTCAGGAACTTTGCATATGCTGTTTTTATCTGCCTGTAATGCTCTTTACCTCTTACCATACTGCTACTTGCCTTTTAGAGATCTCACATCGGGGGACCAGCAACCTATGGCCTGTGGGTCAAACTTGGCCCTGTTTGTAAATAAAGTTTTATTGGAAACTAGTCATGCTTATCTGTTTAGCTATTGTCAATGGCTGCTTTCCTGATACAATGGCAGCGGTGAGTGTTGTGACAGAGATCAGAGATTGTGTAGCCCACAAAGCCTTTAGCTATTTATTATCTGACCCTTCACAGCAGCTGTTCTTGACTGGGGGCAATTTGACAATGTATGGAGACATTTTTGGTCACCACTGGGAGTGGACTGCTATTATCATCTAGCGGATGGAGGCCACAGATGCTGCGAAACATCCTACATCATACAGGACAGTCCCCACCGGGAAGAATTACTCAGTCCAACATTTCAGGAGTGTTGAGAAATCCTGTTTCACAGAAAGTTTGCCACTCCCCATACCAGATCAAGCCTCTGTTATGAGAGCTCCTAGTTCTCCTTGAGTTTCCTCTTGGCACTCAGACTGTTGGCAGTTAATTATGGCTGTGTGTGATCCCCTGTCTAAGGTCTCGCCCCAGCTGGGCTGTAAGCTTCACGTGGGCACAGAGGGACCATTACTGCACCTCTGGTGCATAGCACAGTGCCTGGCACGTACTAAGGACTTGCTGAATAAGCACCTCTTTGGTGAAAGAATGAGTAAATGAAATCTGAAATTGGTTTATAATTCTCTGCACATCATCGTTGCTTGTGATATAAGGATCTAGAGGCAAAGAAAAATTTTGTTTTTGTAAAAGAATTGGTAGCTTGTTACTCCATATTTTTGTAATATGGTCTTCTCAGATTCATTAAGCCTAGAATTAAAGATAATTGCTCCCAAATGAGGGTCCATGAAGATGGTTAAGTTCCCGAGGATGCGATAAGACTTATTAGGCTCTTGTAGGACCTCCTACCAACATTTTTGTATCTTTAATTCATGGGATAAAGTGTTAAATGCTACCCCCACCCTTGCATCTTTCTTTGTAGAGTCCTGTTCTCAAGCCCCACCTCTCTCCCTGTCTCACAAAGCCCAGCTGGTTTTGATGGGCATAGCGACTTGGGAGAACTAACAGGGAGAGTTTGGAATTAATTAATGCCCCCGAGAGGATGAGTGGTCCAGGTTACCAGCAGGTAGAGACGAGCATGGCAGTGAAGACGAGCTAACATGTAGTGTTAGTTACATAGGTGTTCACAGGGGTTGGGGTCTTTAGATGATGCTGTCTCTTTCGTATCTTACCACCACTGTTTAGCAGATAAAGAAACCGGCTCAGAGAGATTAAGTAAGTGGCCCAAGCTCATACTGCAACCAACATGTGAGGCTGGACTGTGAACCCAAGTCCTCTGTTCTTCCCCCAAGGGAGTGCTGGAATTGTCCCTGAGAAGATGGCTGGAAAAGCGGTGGTGACGGACAGGGGTCCCCACTGTGGCTGCTACACTGGTCGACAAGGGTGGAGTGGGGGCTGGGCAGATTTTGGTGTGGGGTTTCAATCCCAGATTTAACTCTGCCCTGGGATAAGGAATATTTCCCTATGAAAAGGTTGGTAGTTCAAAACTCCTAATTTACTTTGTCCTGGGATGGTATTACTTTGAGGTCTTTTCTTTTCAGAATGGGAAATAAAATGCTGCCAAGCGCTGGGTTTCTTATTCCTCAGCTCCCTGTTGGGGGGTAAAGAGGTGCTCTCCCCTGCTGGGTCTCCCTAGAAGCGGCATTTGGGGATTCTCAAAGGGCCTCACATGTGTGTTTAAACTGTGCTAGGCTACAGACAGAGGGTGGGGGTGCTCCATTTCATTTTGATTTTAATGGGGAAAGGAAGAGCAACAACAAACCGTGAGGTCTCCGGCATGAGACTGCAGCTGGTTGTCGGCCTTATGCTTTTTGTTAGAAGAAGTGGAAGTGAACAAATTGTTGCCATTAGGTCGGCTGGAAGAAGTTAGTTCCTCGCTGGAGTATTTGTGTTTAGAGGCATCAGAGAGGGGTGAGACGGGCGACCGGAGCATTTTTTCATTTTTATTGATTGGTATTGCCACACTGAAAAAGGAAATTACAGTAATGGAATGTCACAGAGTCAGCACAGGAAAAGTAAATGTTTTATATATGACCCACACCTCCCATCTAAGACCTGCGGGTAGGAACAAGTTCATTGAGAATTATCATACCAGCAAACTCTACGGTATTAGGACCATAACAAACAATAAGCAAATCTCACTCATTGTTTCTTTACTCGTTCTATCAGGATGAACAGTAATTCTGGATTTAGCACCAAAGTAAATGACTATGAATAATTATACTTTCATTTTTTGAGATTTTCATCCAAGGATCTCAAAATACCCAACAAGCAACTTATTGTTTTCCTAACAAGCGTAAGTAGCAAGTAATGGAAAAAGTCAATCAATAATGATAAAAAGACAACAATTATTTCTAAAAAGATGTTTGCTACCATCTGAGCTTGTACTAATTATTATGTAGAAAATAACAGAATCACAGAATAACCTGCAATACATGAAGCTAACTTTCAGTTGTTGAGTTTCTGAGTTAACCCGGCACTGATTAGAATAAATACAGAATACAAAAACTGCCACTAGAAGTTACAATTTCTGATTCTTAGCTCCTAATTGTCTATGTTTGAATATAACTTCCTCCAAAACCAACCATCAGAGGAGAGGGATTTACTTATATTTGAGTCTTTGCAATGTATATTTTATTGCTAGGGCTCTCTCCATTACTTTATTTTTTTTTAAGTATTATTGGGGAAGACACATTAACCTGAAATAAACTCAATCATTGCTAATTTAAGATGCTTACAGAGGTCACCTGATAGAGTCAGTTAAAAGACTGGTAAAGGCATTTAACAAAGATTTAGTCATTACTCCTGGGGTTGAGGTCTCTTAATTGCACGTGTTGGTTATCACTGCAAACAAGCCATTAAAGTCACTTCAAAAAGCAATTTCCTTAGTTGGTGGTCACAGTAGAGAAATTACAGAGAGACCTTTAGAACAAGCAAGAAACTGAGATTTATAATATATGCAAATGGATACATGTGGAGATAGAATTTCTGGTGATAGATCTCTGGTTCCAAAAGCACTGTGTGTCTAACAACTCAGAAAGAAGTGAGAAGATGTGTTATAAAAAAACTGCTTTGGGAAAATCAAAAGTGGCTCATCTAGTGAAGGTGAAGACAATGATATCCAAGATGATGTGAAGGGCCTGAATATAATTGTTTCTTGAAATGTGAGTGAAAAAAGACCATCTTCTAAGTATTATTTTACATAATTGATGTTTTCTACTAGGCATAGAAAACTAAGTTATGACATTAAATATGATCATGGACATATGATCATGGCTCCTTTTTCATCACTGCAAGTTTATATATTCAAGTCGACAAAAGAAATTTTCTCTGGAGAGCCTCTTTGGGATTGGCGATGACCCTATCTCTGGGATTGTTTTATTGCACTGGTAAAACTTGACAGTAGTAATTGCAGTTCCAGGGGGTACCCAGACCACCTTTCCCAGAAAGAACTCTAAGCATTTTCATATGCGTTGTGTCATTACTTAACATAAATAAAACTATCAGGGCTGGGAGGCTCTGTCAGGCTAAATCTCTGGAGCAAGAGTTTTTAACCTGGGGTCCATGAACTTGGACGGAAAAAAGTTACATCTTCATTTTCACTAACCTGTTCTATTTCTAACTGAAATAGAACATTTCATCCAATTATGAGTGAAGGCATGAAACCAGAGTCATGGTTTAGTAGGAGTAGTATTAGCAACACTTGTGATTGTGTCACCAGTAGAAATCACAGGTATTTTCATCTCATTGCAGTTGTCGTAGACATCTTGAGATATTGCTTACATCATTTTGGGACCACATTTTCCCAATATTTTGGGCTGCTGTCCACCCTGTATGGACTGTGCAGCTGGCCAGTCTCCACGTGCAGCTCTCCCTCCTACTCAGACCTTCAAGAGCCCTTGCCTTTCATTCCCAAGGTGACCCTGATGCCACAGTGGGCCTGCGTGTGTGTGCCCTCGCTCTCTAATTTCCTCGTCGAGTTTTAGCACCGCTCTACATCTTTTCCTAATCTTTCTGTTTACATTTTTATGTGTTGCACTGAAACATTCATCTCCCCTTAAAAATTCTATGTATACAGTCCGGGAGAGTGAAGAGTGTCTTAGAGAGGAAAAGTGGTTTCTGTGCTGTGGTATTTCACAATGGAAAGAGCTGCTATGACTGATGATAAGCTACTCGCTTATAATAAATACCTGGGCCCTTGCCTCGCTTAGAGAGCTATTTATCACAGAGGGAATTCAGCGCAAGGTGGGTCCATTTGGAACCCCTTCCGAGGAGTCACTGGGTGGCTGTTCAACCTTGGAGGCACAGACCCTGTCTGATGCCACAATTTTAGTCGCTATCCAAGAGCTTTAGGTGCATCACGTGGAGATTCAGTTCAAAGTATATAATTCTTCATCTGTGTGATAAGCTTAATGTTCTTACGAGTTTAGTTAGTGACTACCATTAAAATGCTGATTTGAAAATTCAGTTATTAAGTTTTTTAGGGGGAAGGGTGTGTCTCAGTGAGGGCAGAACTGTGTGTAACTAGTAACTGGTCTATGGTTACAGAGAAGTACCTTGTACAGCCATCTGGAGCTGTGGCTCGAGGTACGTGTCCAGCCATAATTATAAGCTTCAGATTAAACTGAGGGAAGCAAGTCTGCAGACCCAGACCAAAGCAGTCCTCAAAAATATGACTCTGTCCCAATATGGCACATGACTTTCAGATCTAGAGATCCCTCCAGCTCACCTCCACCTTGGAGGGAACGCACATACCTGTTGATGCTCATGTTACAGTGGTTTGCAGACAAAGAACTATTGGTGGAGGTGGCCAGGCGCGAAGAGCTCTCTTTTTCTCCCTGGGCCTTCTTGATCTCCCTGTAGTCGTCTTCGTTGTCACACTGCACAGGAATAAGCAAGAGTCAATCAGCTCTGGATTTCAAGGGGTCATCATGAGTTCCCGGGCATCGAATTCCCTGATGAGTGTCCTGAGCAGCTGTGCTCCTGGCCTAGGGTCCCAGTCAGCTCCTCAGTGAACAAGGATGAAATCATCACTTTCACTAATGATGGTTATTGAGAGAAAAGGCACAATGCCATGATCAAAATTTGGGAGGGAATATCTGAATTACGAAAACTACTCTGTCATCAACAGGCCTAGGAATTAGCCCTTCAAAGCAGCCCTGTTTTGAATTCCCATTGTCACTTGAGTCTCGCATCTTGGCACTTCTTGGAATCGGAGTACAGTGTACCAAGTATGTGTTTTCTGGGATTAATGTGGTAAGGGCAGCGGCGAGCTTGGACCTTTCTGCTTTACAATTCTTGCCTTTTGTGAACTGCAAGTAGAGGTTGTTACTTTTTGGTGCCTCAATCCTAGTTTTCAATTACTATCCCATGGCATCTTACAACCCTTAAAGTACATTTTTATAAAACAGTACTTTGGATTCTTGTTGCCACTACTGTGTTTAACTTTAGACGTGTATTAGGGTGCAACACAAATGCACTCAGAAAGTACTATTTTCCGTGAGATAGCAGGAACCCAGCATGGTATCTGCAGGGCTGTCTGCAGTGTTTTCCAGGAGACAACTGCCAGCACCAAAGACATAAAGAATCTGAACTTTCTAGCTGGGATTTAGTCACACAGTGTCTGCCACAGGGGGTCCCAGGTGTTTACACTGTAAGAGTACCCCTGAGGAGGGTCCAAACCAAAGCTCGGAGTCCTCGGCTTCAGAGCTCTAGCAGGGTGAGACTTGGCACCTTTGATAGCCAGGCTATGGGGTCTCACCTTCAGCACCCAGTACTAGATAGAGTCTTAATGCCCAGGATACCAAGTAAGGAGTATTATAAAAACGTTCTTTTGCTTCTCTTGTGTCTGTGTTTAATGATGATTCATTAGATTTTATGAGCAGAGCCAGGTATCAGGCTTAGCATAAGTTAAGTTTGGTAAATTAAAATAAAAAGAGTCATAAAGAATATAACTATTTGAATACAGCATATTATGGGATTTATATATATGTCTTTCTGCACATCTCTTTATAGATATCTCTGTATGCCTAGACAGCTATACATATTTCCAATCTATGTGTTTATCAATGTCCATCTCTGCATATTTCATATATATATATATTTTTCCATCAGCCTGTCCATTCATCCATCAATCACAGAGGTAACGTCTACACTCATCCCCAGATGACTGAGTGATTGAGTCCTTCATTCAATAAAAATTGAACATCAAAAAATACTCAGGAAGGCAGGGTTTCTAGAGGAAAATAGGAGGAAAGAGGGGTAGGGAAGAAATGGGCCAACATGTGTTACTAAGTTGTAATGTTTGAATATATTGCGTGAAGCTGACAACACCCCTGCACAGATGTCACCATTTTACAGAGAAACTGAAGTTCAGAGAAGGTAAGGTCACCAGATTACAGTCACCCAGGAGGCCAGTGCCGACTACACAATTTTCTGGGTCCAGTGAAAAATGAAAATGCTGGGCCCCTTATTCAAAAAGCAGGAAAAGGCCAGGCACAGTGGCTCACGCCTATAATCCTAGCATTCTGGGAGGCCAAGGCGGGAGGATCCTTTGGAGTTCGAGACCAGCCTGAGCAAGAGCAAGACCCCATCTCTACAAAACACAGAAAAGTTTAGCTGGCCATGGTGGCATGTGCCTGTAGTCCCAGTTACCTGGGAGGCTGAGGCAGGAGGATGGCTTGCGCCTAAGAGTTTGAGGTCGCAGTGAGCTATGACGATGCCACTGCACTCTAGCCAGGGTGACAGAGGCAAGATTGTGTCTCAAAAAAAAAAAAAAAAGCAAAAGATTGATGTTATGAAGTATTCAAATACCAAACCTTTTCCTTTCTTTCATAGTCTCTCCCTTGAGCTGTCATGGTAGTGTTGGTGGTGTTTGTAGTATTTGCTATTCCCGCTGTGCTCCTTCAGGCATGGGGATACGTGGGGGGTGAGCGCAGCCTCTCAAGGGCCGGGCCTATCCTGGGACTGAGTTCATGTGCACGGCCCCCCAGCTCCGGCTTTCCCCTCCTGACAGTTGTGGGACCTACCTGTGGTGCCTGAGTCCAGGCAGGCGTTTCACCTTCCCACAGCCCACCCTGCTGACCCATGGTGAATGGGCGACCCCCAGGGGATTGCAATCTCCCCTCCAGAATGCCTCACTGCCTGGAAAGGGGATGGGTAAGACCCTTTCTGTGCCTGCACCTGGGCCCCTTCTGGAGATGAGGGCAGCAGCGGTTCCTGGACCGAGCCAGGGAGGGGAAGGCTGCACAGGACCGGGGGCCAGGGGGCTGAAGGACAGGCAGAACCCGTCCTGTGAAAATAGGCAGGAGGTGGGCCGCAGGTGAGTCAAAGCTCCACATGCTCCCGCGCATACTCCATCACTTACAAAATACAAATTCAGAGATAAAAGGAAGAATCTCAAGGTGGCAGCCACAAGCACTAAGCTCCAAGGGCCCCGTGTGATTGCGCACCAGTGCAGTCCCATGCACCCAGCCATGGAAAGCTGGCCCCGAAGGAGGTAGATGGTAGAGATGGGATTTGAGGTCAGGTCAGTCTGGTGTCAAAATCCACACTCTCCACTATAAGTGAGCACTGTTGGGGCAACGCGGATCTACGTAGGGGCCCACCATGGGTTAATGGCCACTGCTGGGTGGAAACCCTGCTGGGGAATTTTTATAAAATTGTCTTTGCATCCGTATTAAGAGAAAGGGCAAATAAGCTGCTTTTCGAAGATATTTCTTTTCATAAACTTTCTTGCAAGGGGTTCGAATTCTAGTTTACAGGAATAAGTTATTTAATGTTACCATGTGAAGAAACACATTCTTTGGTACCTCAGAATAAATTTCCCTGGTGATGGGTACCCTTCAGGTCGTGAAGATGACTGTCATTGAAAGGGGACTGGATGCCTTCTCCATGCAAACTTCCAAAGTGAGGAATACGTTCATCTAGGCCAAGACAAGCCAATAAGCCTTTCTCCTCAGTCCCCTCTCAATCAAGGATTTGAGACAGCTGTAAAACCCATGTATCCAAGCTAACTTTTCTACTGACAGACCAGACTGTTCTTTGAAAACTAGAAAATATCACACAAACCTCAGGCTGACTTCTATGGCAAGGCTTTAAAGCCAGACAGCCTGGTTGACTTCTGGCTCTGCTCCTTATGACATACATAACCTTAGGCAAGTTGTTTCAGGCTCTCTGAGCCTCAGTTTCCTCACCTGTAAAATGGGCATGACAACAATATTTGCCTCATAAAGTTATAAGGACTAAATGATCTAATGCCTATAAAGTGTTTAGAACAGCAGCCCTCACAGGGACACATATGATATGTGTTAACTGTTATTAATGACTTTGTCCGAAATTTGGAACCATCTAGGAGTATTGCATCCTTTGGTTTGTCACCTATTGTGTTTTTCTGTGGTCCAAATTACTTTTGAAGATACAGTAACAGGATGGGATAAAAATCCTCAAAATTGGCTTTAATTTACAATTAAGGTATTCCCTGCTCAAAAACCTTCCAAATTGGCTACGTGTTCAGTGTCCTGCTGCCAGAGGCGTCTCCAGCTCTCCCTGTGCTTGAGTTACCTTCTTAGTCTCCTGCCCCACCTGTTCATCCCTTCTGCTGCCTCTTCGTCCCTGAGCCTCTACTTAGTCACGTGTCCCTCCTCCTCAGGGCCCTGTTCCCAGCCCTCTCCACCAGGAAGCCCTCCTTGATCAATACTACTGGAAGCAACAGCTGCTGGCTTTGACGCTGCAGGCCGGGGCCCAGCGTCGGGCACTTCTGTATTCATTTTCACCCAGGCACAGCCTTAAACTCCATGAGGCCATTGGCTTCTTAGGTCGATGAGTGATTCCACCATCAACATCAGCCCATCCCTCCCAGCAAAGAGGGGCGTTCACCTGTGTTTAGTTTTCTCACGGGCCCTGCATCCAGCTTGCGTCTGCGTAGTTGATAAATACCTCCTGTATGACTGTTTCGACATGCAGTGGGGCAGGGCTTAATTACCTATAACTGTAAAATAGGAATAATAACGGTACTCCCTCATCCGGCCGTTCTAAGGACTTCGCTGATTTAATATACATCAAGTACTTACAACAGTATCTGGCATATACAAAGTACTATAGAACTGTTTGTAAGGTAAGGACACAAACTCCTGCTGCCGCCTACAATCCAGACTAGCAGGCTACTTGCGCTCTAGCCCCGTGCCCACAAGCTAAAGGAAGGCCCCCTGCCCGGCCCCGTCAGCCCCAGGCCTACCTTGCGTTTCCTCTTGGATTTGGGCACAGCCTTTTCGGGGGGCGTGTCTGAGGCGTGGCTGGGCGGTGCGCTCTCAGCGTCCTTGGCTGCAGGAGCGCTTAAGATCCCCGGCTCCTGGGGCAGGTGTTCTGGGATCCTGGACAGGAGGGTCAGGTCAATTTTGACCCAGAGAGACCTGACCTCATCACTGTCCTTCAGAGGGGAGAGAAGCTCGTTCCGGCCAAAGGGGACCAGCGTGTAGAACTGCTCTTCCAGCTCCTTGGCGATGTCACTGGTAGTCCTGGCGTTGATGGAACCTACAGGGGCCCGGGGCCCGCCGCCACTGCTGACGCTGTTGGCAGCCTCCTTCAGCCTCTGGTCACTCCCGGAGGAGGAGGAGGTGGCCACGGTCTGTGCTTTGGACAAAGGGTACTCCTCCTGCTCGGACTCCAGGTCGGAGTCCGAGGAGGAAGACGAAGATGATGATTCTGTCTCAATGAACTCCTTGGATTTGGGGACGATCCTGCTCAGTCCCCGTGTGCGGCGCTTCTCACAAGTCACCGAGGAGGAGCGCAGCTCCTTGCGGTGGCTCGCTCTGCTGTTGCCGCAGGGCCTGGTTTTGGTGGGCTCTGGGGGGACCACCACGCTGGCTCCCAGCGCGTCTGCGGCCGCGGGCTCCTCGGGCCGGTGGCAGTTGGCGCTGTCCCCGGCCGAGGTCCTCTCGGTGCGCCTGGTGGGCTTCTTGCCCGCCGACCTCCGGGCAGGTGCGGGCGCGCTCTCCACGGGCGCAGCGGGCACGGCGGGCGGCGCAGCTGCTGCTGCGGTCACGGCCACGGCCGCCGGCGGGGACTTCTGCTTCACACCTTTACTCCCAGGGGCCTTGTTCGCTGTCCTCGGCCTCTGCTCCTCCTTGCAGGTGCTCTTGATTTCCTTCTCTCTCAGGCTGGTTTGGCAAACGTCGGGAAGTTTCCCACAGTCCTGCACCTCGTCTTTCACAGGGGTGTAGTATTGATTGCTCTCTGGCCCGTGGCTTTCATTTTGGATCAGAATAGGAGGCTTGTGGGGATTAACTTTGTTCAGCCATTTATCCAGCTGCCACTTGTTAGAGGATGCTGGTTCAGCCTGAAAGCAGAAAACCAGTGACAACAAAACATCTTTTATTTCAGGCTCACTTAAAAAGGGCCTGTTTTTATCTTGACTTACTCCTCTAAGTGTATGAGCAGAAAACGAATGGGCTGGGAGCAAAAGGAAAACGAAAGCATTAGATGCATGTAGCAGCCCTCATCTGGCACTCACGATGTCTGCATGGTGCTGCTCTGACTGGCCGGAGGCACTTGAAGGTCAGTGCAGCATTTTTCAAGTCCATTTGGAAAAAATAAGGGGAAGCACTGTGGCTCATTAACCCAATTCCAGCACTTTTGAGTGTTACACAGTATATGTATTTTTACAATTACACACACACACACACACACACACACACACACACACACACACTTGAAATTCCATGAAACTTAACTGGAGAATAGTTTGGAGGCCCTGAGTGTCAAAGTACTCTTTTTTTGTTGAGACTTAAAACTTTGGGGGAAATCTGAAGAGGGGACTGAGCGGAACCTACAATCCTAAAGAATTAACAGATAATTTATGTATGTAGTGAAAGCAAGTGGGGCACAGTTATTTAACAGCAGAAGCAATGACTCTGGCAGGATGGCTCATTCAGCAGCATAGAACTCCTATTTCAAAGGGCCTTGTTTGTGCCTATGCACTTTGGCAGCCTTACTTGGTCCATCCTCAACCTGCTTCTATCCATGTTTCAGACCTGCAGGTGATGATAGAAACCTATCCTGCAAGCAGTTTTGCTAATTTAGAGCAAATCATAGCACAGGTTTCAAACTCTGGCTCATAGATTGGCTCCGGGGGTGAGGGTGGAGAGAAGGTTGGTGAACACCCTGAAATGGAATGAGAAGTGTTGTGCAGACGCATTTTTTTTTTTCTGGAAGAGGTCCATAGTTTTCAGTGGAGTCTCTAAGAATCCATGTCTCAAAATAGCTTAAGAACCAATACTTTTATAGGGAGTGTTGATTCCTAATAAAAGCCCATTTATTCAGCATTATGATTATTAAGAGAAAAGAGGTATATTGAGAAGTATCCAATTCTGGCCAGAGTATTTTCAATTTTTGACTTAAGCAAAATGTGGAAAATATTTTGAGTGATAAAGCTGATGTATTTTTCCTTCCCTATGGCTTCCCACACTCTGGATTCGTGGCATCTACTGTTTCAGGGGGAGATTAGATATCAGCCTAGAATGAGAAGACACCACTTAGCTTTGTGTTTCAAACTTGATCAGCTCAAGTCTAGAACAAGGCAGGTTCCTTTGTGGGAGAAAAAAAAAATAGTTTTTAACATAATAAATTCCAAAAGCTTCCCTTTCTGTATCAAGATGTGTTTTTTAGCAGTGAGGGCCGTGTATTAAGAGCAGAACTCAGGGCTCTGGGCATTGTCACCAGCAGCAAGGATCTAAGAGGGGTGAGGAGGGGGCTGTTTGCTAGACACAGGAGCCCTGCCTGAGTCTGGAGGAGTCTGGAGCACAGCTCAGGAAGAGGGAAGCCTCTGAGGGGGTGGGGGCCAAGAGGAACTGGCCACTCAGTGTGGGGATCAGGCAATCAGAGCCATGGCAGGGACCACTGACATCTTGCTGGTTGCCCCAAACCAGATGAGACCAACTACACTTCACGGCGACTAGCACAGGGCGCCCAGTGACTTGGAGAAACAGAAAATTTCACTGGAGGCCAGAACGAGGATGGAGGCCCTTCCCCTAGGGCTGTGAGCATGGAGAAGCCCCTCCTGGAATGCAGGTGTGGGGAGGAAGACCCTTATGGCCCTGACAGGGAGTCTGGCCTTCGACTTGGCATTCTGCTGTGTTTATTTTCATGCCACCAACAGAACCAGGGCTCTAGAGCAAGATGCAAAAGAATAAAAAGATCTATCTTTTTTGCACCTACGAGTTCTGTAAATTCTGGCCTTACTTTATTTTGGCTTCTCCAGAGAAACGGAACGAAGGAAATCTACAGAGCACACCTGGTCCACGCTGCAATCGGAGATAGCAGGAGAGTGGGCCACAGAACAGTTTCTTGGCCGAGGGGATCCCTCACCTTCCTGGAGATTAGCTGAGAGTGCCTGGAAGCTGATTTGGTGGCAACAACCTCTGGCTTTTACTTTTGTCTCCTGGCCCCCCTTCTCTCATGATGTGACTACTAGCAGGTCAGTGCCTCGTCCTGTGCTTCCGCTTCCCTAGACAAATGGGACGTAGTAGAGATGAGTGGACGCGGGAGGGGCCTCTTGCAGAAAGGGTGCGCACTCCGGGAGAGGACACCGACACTATGGCGGGGCACACCCCTCACACGGCTCCCCCACTGCGTTTCACGCTAGTTCTCCCTCACCGCCACCATCCAGAGCCTTCCAGAGCTCACGGCTCTTATGTGAGAGAACACGGGAGGTTGTTTGCAGTCAAAACACAGCTGCACACAGGCAGATTCACGCCGAAACTTCCTAGCGGGAGCACTAACAGGGAAGGGTGGAATTTAATAAATTTAGTACCGGCCCCTTGCCTGGTGTGCTTTAGGGTCATTTTTTCTGCACTTCACAGCTGAAGAAATCAGTCTGAAGTACCATTTTCAACACATCACTAAATCACACTCTTTCTCAAGGATCTGTAACAGCCTCCTATTGCCTCTCAGACAAAATCCAAATTCCTGAGGCTGGCATTCAAGAGCGTCCATCATTTTGCAATCATCTTTCATTGCCAGAATTCCTACGATATAACTCCCACTTTACATATATTATCTAATTTAGTCTTTACACATAAGAAATGTTATCACCCCCAACTCGTAGATGGCACTCAGAGAGGTTAAGTGACAAGTCCGAAGCTGCACAGTTACCAGGCTCCGCCAAGACTAAACCTGTACTTATCTAGGTTTAAAGACCATATTTTCTCCATTGCTACTTCACCTCACCTCCCACTGCCCTTTGTCACAGCCTTATGAAAGGGGGACCTGATTCCTTTGAGAGATGTTGGTCTTCAACCTAAAATGACAGAATTGGATCTGATTTTTGGAGAAAACACCAATAACTCTTCAAACGATTCCCACTGCCCTCTGTTACACCCAATTGTATAACCTTTTGATGTCTGTATTTGTTTCATGTGTATATTGTTTGTGTTTTCAACAAAGCCAGAGGCTTCTTTCAGGCCAGGGCCAGGTCTCTGTTTCTTTTGTGTCCCTCACAGCATCCATCCTGGGTTAGCGGGACAGACTGCTATGACTCTGCTCCTAAAAAGAACAACTCACAGCGAGCTGTCACTCAAAGCATATTATTTATTCCTCATGACAACCTCACAGATCAGGCAAGACAAGAATATTAGGCAGGGATGGGCATTTGTGGTCAAGGAAGCTGAAAGGACAAAGAATTTGGTGGCAATGAGGAGAGAAAATTCAGGGCTGCAGACGCTGGTCCACTGGCCTGAAGCTGGCTTTGGTCCACTTCCTGGGCTGTCTGCCCAGGGTTTCCGCCCAGGGATTTTGTTTGCTGGCTCGCTGCTTTGTGTTTCCAGCCATGACTCTCCTCTCTGATTGATCTTCCCTCTGATCCATGCACAAGCTCCCCACCATTCCTGCTTCATCTAAATCTTCCTGGCACCCACTGCTATGGACCCAATCGGTGCCTATTGCAGGAAATGATTGCTGAATCAGCGAGCAACTTGCATCCCACTTCTGCTGAATTTTAAGAATGATCTAGTGCAGCATTTGCCAAAATGTGCTTTTAGTTCATATATTCCATGAAGAAGAATTTCCACAGTCAGATCAACTTGGGAAATGTCACAGTGGAAAGCACATAAGCAGTATTAAGGGCTGGGTGATGATGCCCCAGAAAAAGCAATGGGGTAAAACTACCTTATCCCAGAATGCCTCAAAATTAGTGACCAGACTCTTATTCTTCACTTAATATTATAACTTGGGCGACACTGATGGAGGGAGCTCTGTGTGTTGGCGTCAATGTGCTAGCTGAGTGGAAAGGCAGCTTCCCCTGCAAAGCTCTGGCATAAGAGGATGTACCATGCCAGGAAAGCAGATTAGACTCCAGTGAAAAAATTTAGGTTGGGAACAACAACACAAACATCAGGCCATAGAGAGGGCTCTTCCATGCGAGCTTATGAACGCGATGTTACCATCCTATGGCGGTTCATGTGAAATGAAGTGGCTCTCAGCACGCACAGCCGTAATAGCTCATATGGAACTCAGCTGGCGTGTGCAGGGGGGAACACAGGTGCCTTGGGACGTCAGGCTTGTCTCCTTTTACTCCCACGGCAGGAAGCTACAGCAGGGAAGCAAGGGCCAGAAACGTTTTGCTTCAAAGCAGCACAAACCGGTCTGAGCAGAGGAATGTGAGGTGCGTAGTTATAAAGAGCCCCCTTGTCATGTGGGGTTTGGGAAAAGGAGTCTCACTGCTCTCTCCAAGGTGATCTGGGCCAGCTTGGTCACAGTGGGACAGCGAGGCTGAAGAGGAAGAGCAGGATAATGCCACTTCCCATCTTTGCCATTTTCAGTCCGCAAACTCGTTTTCTTTTTAAAGAGTGTCTATATTAACCTTGGGAAAAATGTTAAAAGAACCTAACTTCTATTCTAACAAATACATTCCTTTCTAGCAGAAAGAAATAGCGTGCGGTGTGGCTAACATATCACTTGCCACTTCTGCATTCCCTCCGTGTAGAGAAGCAAGGAATTCAAAACCATATGTGGCCTCAGGTGACTTAAACTTTTAGGACCCCTTCAGGAGACTCATGCTCCCTCTCCTTAGCGAGGGGCCTCTGATAGCTGCCGGAAGAAATGACAAGGGCCTCCTTTCATTACCTAGGAGTTGAAGGCTTTGTAATTATCTCAGTGACATTTAGAAAGAATTTGCTTAGAGCACTTTATAACTGTACTGCTCTTAGGCGAGGTTTCGGCCAACTCAGGAGCTCTAGGAGTCACATTTCAGCACGAAAGTAAGACTGAATGTTCATGAATTTAACCTGCAAAGTCACAAAGAAGAGCCCGCACAGTTCATCCTCACAGACACTAACCTTATTTTTAATCCACCACCTCCCCCTGACTTGCACTGTCCTTGGGACCCAGTAATTCCTTATAATTAAATATTCTGGAGTTTCTCAACAAATTACGGCATAAAGCAGGCTTTAAAGAAGCTGCTTAACTCCTCTACTTTTTTGTTTAAGTAGTGTATTTTCTCATTTGGAATTATCCCCATTAGAAGGTTAGCGCTATGAAGACAGGGGCATTTTCTGTCTCGGAATTGCTGTCTTCCGGAGCCAAGCACCGTGTCCGTGGCTGGTCCTCAATAAATATTTGTTGAACGGACGCGAAATGAGTGAATGAATAATGACTGAGTGAAATGATGAAGAAGGAATATTAATTGAGTTGCTAGGAAAAGCCAGTGTCATATCGACCTGTGGTTTTGACAGGTGAATATTGCTAAGGCCCTTCCCCTAAGACAGAGAGACAGACAGAGACAGGAGGCTCACGGGAAGGAGAGCGGAGGCTGGAGAGGCGGCTTATTCAGGATGAATGGACAGTCATTCCTCTAGGGAAGAGAGCTGCTGGGGAGGAAGTGAGGACGTGGGGAAAGAAAACTTGCCCAATTTCTCAGTGCTCCTGCAAAAAGCCTCAGCCTCCTGAGAGGAGAGGGAAGGGGAAAAAAAACCTGAGGGAATTTCAGAGTCCCTCTATGAACTTGAGATGGAAACCTGACTGCTTTCAGGTGTGATCACGTCTACGGCACAGGTACAAAAGCTGGAGACGAGGTGCTGCTCCAGCCCGTCAAGGTGCCCCCCTCTCACTGCCACGGTTTGCAGAAGTGGGTTTGGGTCTATTTCAGAATCTATTTAGAAGTTTGGCCCCCAAAATGGCACAGAGGGTTCAAAGAAAAAAACCCTACAATCATGGTAATCCCAAATGTTTATACATTCGAGAAGAAACTCTATTTTATTCCTTCTTTAGAAATCAAAGGTTATTCTTAGAGCTCCATGGCCTTGAGAAGTTTTAGCTTTCTTCACGCTCTGAATTACTATTTAATTTTCCTCTTTCCACTTTAAAGTAGAAATAGCAATGGTTTTTATTGGTACCTTATAATGTTTTTATATGAGGCACCTACATCTTCCACATAGATATTCATTATAGCTATAAAAGGTTTCATCATTATTTGTAGGTCGATGCTAATATTTCTTTATATATTTTCACAAACAGCTAAGAAGGTTTTATTAATATTTATAGCCTCTGTTCTTCTGATCCGTGACAAACAGCAAAAAGGTAAGATTCTGACCATGTCTAATCCGTAAGACCCCATTCCCTGTGATTTACAGGTGGTCACACTTTCCAGGCGGAGAACTTCCCCATCTAGTTATTGCCTTGGCTGTCCCCGGGGGAGACCCGATCTATAGATTATTCCCCACCAGTGATGCTTGCTGCATGCTTGGTAATTTCTGGGAGTCAAGATAGAGATCTGGGGGCAATGGAAGTTGATGCTTCTGTACTTCAAAGGCAGCTGTATAATCAGGACACTGTGAGGAGGGGACAGAGTGAGGAAAATGGGGAGCCTGAAGCCCGACAGGCTCCTCCTGTCTAGCACGGGGTGGGGGGCCCATGGGAGGGAGGGGAGGTGGCTGTGGGAGAGTCAGGGTTCCAGGAGTCACTGCACTCACAGAGACAGGAGCTGGGCAGAGGAGGGCCCGAGTCAGCGCAGTGCTTACCTCGGGGCTGGAGTAGTGGGGGGCCTTGCTGCCCTCACTCTCGCTGGAACTGCTCTCTGTCTCCGAGTCGGATCCTGAGCTGCTCTCTGAGTCACTGGAGGAGCTGCTGCTGCCGCTGCTGCTGCCGCTGCTGCTGCCCTTGCTGGAAGGCACCGAGGCTCTGCAATTGGGCTGCTGGACCACCGTGCTGCCAGCCCACGAGGCCCCCCGGGAAGCAGAGGGAAGAAAAGCCAAGTGAGCAAACAGGAGAACACCACCACGCTGTCACACATCCAAAGGGAAGAGGAGGCACACACAGCCTACACATCTGTCAACCATGACCTGGAACTCAAAGAGCAATCGTCAAGGTCAAAGGCATCTTAATGGTTAAAACAAATTATATACAGAAATAAAATTGGGAATAAAAGTTGGTGCCCCTTGGTAGTCGGGCACTGGTTATTTATGTGGCCATTTCAGAAGGGAAGGTGGTGTAATATCTGAATGGCTGTTTCTATTTTGCTGCCGTTCTAGGAAATGGTTTTTCAAATGCATCCCCAAATCCAATCATCTTCAAAAATGCAAGGAAATCCAAAAAGCTTGAAATATTTTGCAAAGTGTGAAAATGACTGCTTTATTTTTGCCCCAGAGGAAAATGCAGTGTGATGGCAGGGATTAGGAAGAGGGCTGTCAGGAAGGGCAAGGCGTTCTGCTCTGAGCTTTCATGGCCTGCTGGAAGGTTCCAGAGACTGTGGGACTGTCAAAGTTAAAGTCTTGCTTCCCCCCTTCTCCCACCCACAGAGTGCAGCAGTGGTTACAGGAGCTGGCACGTTGTATCAACAGGAACCTTCCTTTGAGCCCTTTACCAAAGAACCGAGGATCCCGCACTGACACATTTTTATATATTCCAGACTTTCACATTCAATCCAGTGCAGTAGCTCATAGGAGCAGCATTTCAAATTTACACTTGATGTTTACATCGTGCTAAAATTTGCCAGAAAGCCATTACATGTTCAGAGATAACAGGAAAAGTCAATTGATACTTTCCAATGGTAATGAATTAAGCACAAAAATTCAAATAGCACACATCCACCCAAAAAGTGTTTGAGCCAAAAAGAAAATTTCAGTACTCACATAAGATTCAACATCTTCAAAGTCCTTTATTGACTGAATTGAAACACACCTGAGTGTGTTCCTTTGAGCTCTAGCTCTAAACCCAGAAAATGCTGGTCACTTTTTTTTTATGTTGAGTCAGCAAATATCTGTTTGCCATTTCCAACTGTGACCACTGCCTCAACAGGACTGAACATCAGTGAAGGCCAAGGGCCGGGGAGCTCGTTAGGCTTTATGATCTCAGGTGCAAAGCAGCCCGGACGAGGTAAAGGACCCTTTTCACCCGTCCCTTAAATCTCTGACAAATGCTTTGCCCAAGGACACACTCTCATAAATCCGGGGGCTGGGGTGGGAGGGATGGAGGTATGCTCACTGGAGCCTTGCTTCTATAAAAACCACAAGACAAGAAACTATCTTGCAGGAAATCTGAAAATAAAAGCACCTTTTTGAACAGCAGAGTTAGGGGAAACCAGAGCTTAAACACAACCTTCCCTAGTGGTTTTCATTTCTTCCACTAATGTCACGGTCCATACCGACTGCCTGACAAAATTCTTCAACATCAGGCAACATCTGCGCGTTCATGTCTTGCCTGAACTGCAGCGATTTCTTTTCCAGCCTATCGTCTGTGTTTGGTACCGAGTGAGGAATCCTGGACCTTGAGACAGGGTAGGGGAACGGACAGTTAGCGCTCAAGGGGCTGTAATATTTTCTTCCCTTATGAATAGAAATCCATCTTTCCTGTTGGCTGAATCATTAAAAAAAAAAAAGAAAAGAAAAAGACTATTGGATTCTGACCAAACATGAACATCTGGGATCCATGTTAATAGTTTGTCCGAAGGTCCCCAAAACACTGGAGGAAAAACACAAAAAAAGCAAAATAACACATGGCCCAAAGACTCCCTTTTCTTTTGACGGTGGGATATAAATACGGAGGAACGAGGTGTGCCTCCCTGCCACACTCTGGAATGACATTTGTCAAAGACTGGGAAATTCAGATGAATAAAGAGCATTCTGGATTGGTTTTATATGATGTTCAATGGCTTTAATTGCTGATCGGTACGTTCTACCTGCTTTAATTCAAACAACAAAGAACGTGTGATGCTGGTTCTGTGTGTCCCTGGGCTTTGTGTGTACCACAGAGGCAGCGATGTGTGTGGAAGTCCTTGTGGCTGGCACCACAAACTGTCTGACTGTCTTTTGAAAAAGCAGCACTTCAATTTCTGGGAAAATGTCCATTAAACAGTTACCATACTGTCTTCCTTTAACGACTGCCATCCTAGAGTAATGAGGTACACTAGCCCACGGAGACAGAATTTCCAATCTGAATTAGATTGGTAAAAAAGCTTTATACTTTTATGTTTTCCTTCCTTAAATTAGGAAATTTGCTTAAAATGACAGTTTTACTGGCATAACTATCCTTTGTTTTTAAAACAGCTGAGAGAGCCAAGAATTTAGGTTTTTCTTCATGCTTTGCTTATAAGGGTTGTGAAGCTCATGATGTCAGGATCGAATATATTCATGTTTCAGTGGTCTGGGTAGAGAGTGTGTGTCTGCAAACAATCCATGTCAGGGGTGGGGCAGGCTTGCCTGGAAGGACTCTGGTGGCTCCAGTTGTGGGATCAAGGTAACTGTCCCCACCTCCATGAAGGCAGCTCCACTAACTAGTCTTTGCCTGGGTCCTTGAGGACAACTGATCATTCTGGCCTCAGTATAGTGACCGCTCTTGCCTGGGTGCACGCAGCTGCTTCCCCTCTGCTTGGGCAGCTGCATATAGTGAGGGGCAGGATCAAGATGAGGAAGCCAGGGACAGTCATCCCTGCAGGTGAGTACTAAGGAAAGGGTGGGCTCAGTGAAGCCAGGAAGTCTCTTTGGAGTCACAGAACCCAGAAGATGAAAAGAGACATACCAGAAAGACCTTATATATTTTTAAATGCACACTGAAAATCTTGGTGTGCCAACTGGTTGTTGTGTTTACATATCAAAGATATTTAAAAAAATTAACTTAGTGGAATTTTTCCTGAAATGGTAACACAGACTGGTTGACACGATGACACGGCCTTAAACAATTTTTAAGGTACTACCCACCAAGTTCTTGGATCCTATGCCATTTCATGAACATGGTGGTGTTGACGGCAGCCATGAAACATTACTGAGATCATAGAATAAAAGCCTTTGTGTCACCAAAGCTCGGCCCAGTGCCTGGCACTTAATAGGCATTCACGTGTGATTACTGAATGAAAAGATAAATGGAAAAACAATCCATCACTGGGTTAACGAGTTTTTAAAAAAGAGACTTAGCTTTTCAAAATGGTTATAATCTCTCTTTTCAAATTAAAAAAATATTTAAGGGGGACTTCAGCACCTCTCATACTCTTCCAATTTTAACACTTTTTCCCTTTGGAGAATATTTAACTCTACTCTCAATTTCATCTGCTATAATTTAAGCACCGTTCTCTCTTGGATGGGTTATTTACTTTTTGTATTTTGATTTCATGAAATGTGTTGCTGGTTTTGTGAGTGGTCAGAACCCCTTTGAGAGAAGTCCAGCTTTCTTCTAAATGATCTGCTTGC
The DNA here is from genome assembly GCA_963575035.1 of Avahi laniger. Lineage (NCBI taxonomy): Eukaryota > Metazoa > Chordata > Mammalia > Primates > Indriidae > Avahi > Avahi laniger. The sequence goes on from CAUYSK010031427.1 coordinate 23,546, forward strand.
TGTATCCCTTCCTTTGGCTGCAATGACACTGTCCTTTTGGATTCGGCCAGGGCCAAGTCTGAATACAGATCTTAAAAGACAAGACCTGGAATTGAAATGACAAATCCTGGCTCTCACAGTCTAGGGTGCTGCTGCCTGCCAAGCATATTGTGGAATCTGGATATATATCCAAAGTTGTCCACGAGCTTTTAACTGACAAGTAATTTGGAGACAGGCTCTCTGCCTGGTTGGCACTGTTGTGGATAGCTGTGACTGATGTGGGTGCTCCATTGGTATTGACTGAATGATAATATTTAGCTCTTTCTCACTCAACACTCTGTAAAAACTCAACAAATGCTTGATTTACAAACCATAATCAGTATCTTGGCAACAGTATCCCTTTATTGATAGCATTTTTGTTGATATTAATTGATCTAAAACCATAACCGCATGATAAGTGAAGATGGAAAAAGCTGTTTTGAGGTTTCCTGTTGCTAGAATTATCTGACAAAACCCAAAACTGATAGGACTGCTGGTTCTATATGGAAATGTTTTGATTTGCTCTGCAGTAACTCCAGGAACAATTTCTCTTTAAAACATAGCTTTTGAAGCTTTCAGTGGTCTTGGTTTTCCACCATCTCAGAATATCTTCATTTGCTCTTCATTCCTGAAGGATATTTTCACTAGATACAGAATTTTGGGTTGACGGTTCTTTTTTTTTTTTTTTTTCAGTACTTGAAAAACGATGTGCCACTTCCTTTGGCCTCCCTGGTTTCTGAATTCAGTGGGTCGAATTGTTTTTACTGTTTTCCCTCTACATGTAAGACGTTGTTTATCTCTCACTGCTTTCAGGATATTTGCTTTGTCTTTTGTTTTCAGAAGTTTGACTATGATGTATTTTGGCATTGATTTCTTTGGGTTTATTTTGTTTGGGATTCATTCAGCTTCTTGAATCTATAAGTTTATGTCTTTTGTCAAATTTGGCAAATTTTTGGCCATTATTACTTTGAATACTTTCTGAATAATTTTCCAGCCCCATATTCTTTCTCCTCTCCTGGAACTTTGATGATACAAATGTTAGATCTTTTGTTATAGTCCTACAGGTCCCTGAGGCTGTGTCCTCCCCCTCGCCCAGCCCCAGTCTATTTTTTCTCTGTTGTTCCTATTGTGCAATTCCTATTGTTCTATCTTCAAGTTCACTGAGTCTTTCCTCTGCTCCCTTCATTCTGTGGAGCTCATTCACTGAGTTTTTAGAATTTTAGTGAATTTTTCATTTCTAAAATTTCCATTTGGTTCTTCTTTATATTTTCTTTATTATTATTATTATTTTTCTCAGACTCTGTTTTTTCATTTTTCTCATGCTTGTTCTTTTTTGCTTATTGAAGCATTTTGTGATGGCTACTTTAAAATCCTTGTCAGATGATTATAACATCTGTCTCATCTCAGCATTAGCATCTGCTGATTGTCTTTTCTCATTCCAGTTGAGATTTTCCAGGTTCTTGGTATGAGGAGTGATTTCCTATTGTATTTGCAACATTTTTGGTATCACACGGCTTTGAATTTTTTCAAAAATTGCCTGTTTTAGCCGGCCTCCACTAACGCCATGCCAGCAGGGGGATGGGGGATGTCTCCTTACAGCTGTGCATGGGTGGAAGTCTAGGCTCCCCACAGCCTTTGCGGAATGGGGATGGGACCACAGTTTTTTTCCATGTCTGGAATAGAGTGATTACTGTCAAAAGTTTTCTTCTTGCTAGGATACCCATTTTGTGATCCTTTGGCTAGAGAGAGCTGGCTTTCCTGTGGCATTTTTTTTGTCTGTGTCTGTTGCCAGGTTGTTGGCTTCTCCAGCATCCACTCTGTGCTATGTAAGGCAAAAAGAAAACCCAGGGAACTCACTGCCATATCGTCCCTCAGGCCTGGTGTCCATAGCTGATTTACCTTCTCTCCCCTTTCAGTCTTCTTATGCTTGCTTTATATTTAATGTCCAAGGATGTGAGCTGTACTTAGCAGGAAGAATAGGGGAAAGTGCATCGACGTCTTATCCTAGAACAGGAACCATTCATTTGATTCCAAACAAGTGTTATAGAAAGGAACCCTCGTTCAATACCTCCAACCTCCAGCTCTGGTTAATTGTATCAAAAGCAGATGAATGAAATAACCATGAAGGTCTCTGCAACAGTCTCTGCATATTTTATCAACCAAATTAGGCATTAATTCATTCATTTAAAAATCACTTATTATGGGAATTATTAAGCTGAAATCTTAAAAGAATGTGTACCAAAGCTGAAAAGGACTTGTCACCAAGGATGTACACAGCCTTGTCAGAAAAATGGCTCCAATAAAATGAGGTTGTACAAATGTTAAGGATAGAAAGTTGAATATTTTAAATGTTATGCTCAGAGTGAATATTCTCTCAGTGTATTTGTGACGAAATGGGATTTACAGGATTCCAGTGTTGACTCTGTTTTTTCCCTGGGAGATGATGGGGTTTTGCTGACTCTGGGTTTTGCTCAAGATTGAGTTAGAGCCTCTAGAGGGACCTGGGGATCTGGGCTGGTGCATGGTGCACCTGTTCCAGCTCTGGGGGCACCTTTGTCTCAGCTGTGTTTCTGTATCCTTTGCTCAATAAATTGAAGACTAATCTAACTTACAGGGTAGAAGTACGTGGTCTTTCCCTGCCAGTTTGTTGGCTACAAAGCTGCATGATCACAATTATGCAAAAATACACACACACACACACACACACACACACACACACATATGTAAGAGGGCTGTCCAGAAAGTGTCCAGCCATTGTTAATACAATAAGAACATAGTACATGGCTCGATACTTTCTGGACAGCCCTTGTATCTATATACACACATGCATACATACATACATAGAAGAAAATGCTGGAAGGATATACACTCAAATGTTAACTGTGGATATTTTTGGATGTTGGAATTATAAGGATTAAATATTTTTTGAACTTTTCTATATTTTTCAAATTCTTCATTTTTTTCACTGACAGAATATGTTACCTTTTTCAAGTCTACGTGATTGCGGAATATGATTCTATTAATGCATTATTGAATTTAACTTGCTAGTATTTTCTATAGGAGCTTTGAGGGTCTATGTTCACTGGTGAACTTGATATTTATATGTATATGTTTTACATTATGGGGGAGATTTTGGGCAGGTTTTGTATCATGTTGGTTTTAGCTTAAGGGAATAAATTGGATAGTGTTTTTACCTTTTCATAGTGTTCTGGGAAATTTTAAATAGTATGAGAGTTATCTGTTCCTTGAAAGTTTAAAAGAATTTATCGCCAGTAAAATCTGAAATCCTAGAACCTTTTAGAAAGGCAATTCTTTAATATCTTTTATAATTTACTTGTAGGTTATTATCCATTTATTCTTTTGTCAATTTTGTTAATGTACATTTTTCCAAAAAACTTATATTTTTGAGTTTATCATAAAATTTATGATATTTTCTTATAATGAAAAACATTGTATCTATTACATAACTGACCTCATTCCAAATTTTGTTTTCTCCCTGTTTCTACATTACATTTGTCAAGTGTTTTCTATTTCATTTTCGAAGAAACAGCTTTTGATCTATACACAGTAATAATTCTAGTATTTTTGGCTTTGCTCTACATTTTTCAGGTTTGTTTTATAATACTTTTATAAACATCTTGAGTTGAAGACTTATTTCAGCTATTTTTATTCTTTCTTAATAATAGAAGCATTTGGGACTATCATTTTGCCTCTGAGTATACCTATGGTTGCAGGCAATCATCCTTGTTATGATCTGTTTTTGTTTTCCTTACTTTCTAAATAGATTGGTGCAGTAGTTTTAAAATCCTACTTTGATCAAATAGTGACTTAGAAGATTGCTTTCCAATACAAGATGACATTTGAGAGGGATAAACATTACACTTTAGGTCCAAAGCCAAACAGGATGGGGATTTAGCTTAGTGCATGTGGAAACCCCAGGCAGTGCCTGAAGCGGGAACCTCAGAGCTGTTGTTAAATGATTTGGAACAGGTGAGGAGGGGCAGCAGCACAGCTCATTTACTCCGAACCAGGGGTGGGATGGGAGTAGGGACCGGCCTGGGGAAGGGATTAAGGCCATAAAGAAGACTTATGCAGCACTATGCACATCCCAAAGGGCTCCGAAACCTTCTGCTAGCCTTAGGGAAACATAAAAGTCCATGGAACTTGCCACATTCAGCAGGAGAGAAACTTAGTAATACAGGAGGTCCATAAACTTGGACATAAATTATGTCTCATATTTCACTGCTGATGCTATCGTAGCATCTGGAATTCTGTCTGTTACAAACCAAAGAATCCAGAGATCCTCCTGACCAGACAATTGGGCCATTTATAGTCCTGTCAGGGAACGAGGAGCTAATGCTTAATCTCCCATTTAAGAAAAGCTTTGGGACGCAAGATGTGGTGCTCAACTTCAGATACAAGGGCACAGATGTCATCTTGTGAGGCCCATGACATTTCCTGGGTTTCTACCCTTGATGACATCCAATGTCACAGGTAAGCCATTAATTCTTGTTTTTTTTTTTCAGCATATTATGAGGGTACAGATGTTTAGGTTATGAATGTTGCCCTTGTCCCGCTCCCCCCAAGTCAGAGCTTCAAGCGTGTCCATCCACGGATGGTGCGCATTGCACTGGTTATGTATGCATATACCCATTCCTCCTCCCTGCTCCCACCTGCCCGACACCCAGTAGCCATTAATTCTTAACCAGCTGTCTGACGTTCTCCTCTCTGGCTTAGAGGGAGTGCCATGGCTTGGGCAATCTGCTCCAACACTCAAAACATTCTTGAGTTTGGGATTCCTGAGTTTACAGTATTACTACCTGACTACTGATATTTGCTAAGGAATACCAATTCTTTTGCCCTGAGGTCAGTCCTGCTTTTGGATTTATTGGCTTTTCTTTTTAGGATAGGTGAAGAATGTTTTCTACATGGACCAAGATAAGAAAGCTATTGCCTGGAGCTCTGGGTCACATTTGGAACAAAGTTTTACTTTCACTTGAATGAAGACCCCCCCCCGTGGCCCCATCAAAGCAAAAGACATTTCATAAATAAAGGAAAATACAATAATGTACAAACATTCCTTGATTCCCAAATATTCCTGGGCTTGTTGGAAGTTTTTGTTTCTAACATTTTATTTATTTATTTAATAATAAAGGCCCATTAGAGAGCAGTTTCCACGCAGTTATCTCCCCTGGACTGAAGACTTGAATAGGTGGAGACCTCGGGTCCTTCTTTCAGATAGGAAGTGTTCTCAGGGGGTCTGTAACTGTCACCGGGAAGCAGAGAAATGGCTCCATTTCTAGTTTGTGTAAAGGACTGATTTAAGCTGGAAGTCCTGAGGGACGAGGGCCCTGGATGATGCCAGGTTTGGCCCCTGAAGAATGCCTCTCTGAGAGTCCCGAGTTGGCTTGGCCAGGCCACCTCTGCACCGCACAGCTGAGCAAAACCAGTTTGCAGCTGCAATTCCCTCCTGTCCTGAGCACTGTTTGAGAGACCATGCCTGCAGCTGCCTTCTAGCGACACAAACTTACCGCCTTTGCATTCAGGTGGGTGGTACCACTAGTGACATTGAGTTGAAAGGCCCTTCTTGGCCCAGAGAGCACCTCAAGCAGGGAATTCAACATCCTTTCTCAATAACTGGAGCAGGAGCTGTGATGTGGCCTGGGCCCAACCATCAGGAAGCTGGGAAGACCACCAGGACAACTACTCCCGGCAGAGAGAGCCGAAAACATGGACTAGGTGACAGCCATCTGGTGGAGCTGTGGGAGCCAGGGCACGTGAACTGGGGGGCACTGGCCTCCGCAGAGGCTGAGTCGGTTGGCTGATGGGTGGGGAGGGCCGTATGGGTGTGGGGGTCAGGGGGGTTCACACTCCAGCTGCCAAGAGTGAGCTGGCCACTCCTGACGAACCACCTCGGCAGTGTTTCATCTGACCTGCTCACAAGACAAATGCAGCCCTCTGGCTTCCTCCTCGTGTTTGTCCCTGACCTTGCAGTGCTGGGTGTGGGCAGGGAATCTTCCCATTCGACTGTTCTTCAGCAACCAGGTCTACAATGAAATGCTGAGGAGTTCTGGACCATAATAATCTACTGCCACTCCAAGCGTCTTTCTAACCCTGTCCTTTGGGGTTAGATCCCCAGGGAGTGATGTCAGGGTGGAATCATGCTGAGGGGACATCTGCAAAGCCTACTGCCCCCTGCTTCGGCATGACGGTCTCTGAAGAAAGAGGTTCCACTCTGAGGAGCCCCACCTTCTACCTCCCAGCAGTAGGGGCATTACCTCATTTAAAGCAATAACCCATTAGTGATCCAGCCACCACATATTTATATAGTTCTTAAATTTATTTATATATATTTTCAGTCCTAGGAGGCCTTTAGATAGTACAGTCCCCAAATTGCTGTCCTCATGGAAATGCTATAATCCATGTAGCAATAAAAATTTACCTGAGCTGTTTCACTACTTAAAAAAAAACCCAGCTTCACTGAGATATAATTTACATACCACACAATTCACCTGTTTAAAGTATATAATTAGAATATTCACAAGGGTTGTGTGACCATCACCGTAATCTAAATTTACACTAGTTTTGTCTCCGTTAAAAGAAACTGTGTACCCAATAGCAGTTGATCACCGTTCTTCCCACTCTAAGGTCCCCTTGCCCTAAGCAACCATTAATCTACTTTCTGTAGCTAGAAATTTCCGTATTCTGGGCATTTCATATAAATGGAATCATACAGTATGTGGTCTTTTGTGACTGGCTTCTTTCGCTTAGTAGGATGTTTTCGAAGTTCATCCATGTTGAAGAACGCATCAGCACTTCATTTCTTTTTGTACATGAATAACATTCCATTGTACGGGCAGACCACATTGCATTTATTCATTTATCAATTGATAGGCAATGAATTGTTTCAATTTTTGGGTTATTAGGGATAATGCTATGAACATTCATGTACAAGTTTTGTGTGAATATATGTTTTCATTTCTCTTGGGTATGAGAATCTCTAAAAGAGGAATTGCTGGGTCCTATGGTAACTCTATGTTTAATATTTTGAGAAAATGCAAGACTATTTTCCAAAGCAGTTGTACCACTTTGCATTCCCACCAGGAGAGTATGAGGGTTCTAATTTCTCCACACACTTGTCAACACTTGTTATTGTCCATCTTTTTATTCTACCCATGATAGTGGGTGTGAAGCAGTATCTCCGTGATTTTGAAAAATTTTTTTTTTAAGAGACAGGGTCTCACTCTGTCAGCCAGGCTGGAGTGAAGTGGTGTGATCATAGTTCACTGTAGCCTCCAACTCCTGGCCTCAAGAGATCCCCCTGCCTCAGCCGCCTACCTCATTGTGGTTTGATTTGCATTTCCCCAATGACTAATCATGCTGAGCATCTTTTCATGTGCTTATTCGCCATTTGTCTATCTTCTTTGGAGACTGTCAATTTAAATCCTTTGGCTTTTTAAAACTTTTATTATTGAGTTGTAATACTTCTTTATATATCCCAGATATAAGTCCCTTATCAGATATACAATTTGCAAATACTTTCTCTCTGTGGGTTGCCTTTTAACTTTCTTAATGGTATCATTTGTAGTACAAACATTTTTAATTTTGATGTAGTCCAATTAATCTATTTTTTCTTTTGTCATTTGTCCTTCCCTGACTCCTTTAAATAGTAACAGATGCTTAAATTTACATAGTTCTTTAAATTTTTTCAAAGCTTCTTTCTTTCAAGTACCTCCCTTGAGTCTCACAATAAACCTAAGAAGTAGGAGAGTCAATTACAGTTATGTCTACTCCACAAAAGGAAAAGCAGAGAGATTCAATGGCCAACCCTGGGATACACACAAATTGGTAGAAGAGATGGACTGGAAACCCAGATACTGGGCTCTGAATTCTACCCTGTGTTCTCTGAGGAATGAAACCTTCCCAGCAAGTGGGGGTAAATTATCAGCCTTTCTGGTCCTAATCAGGCACATTCAGATAATTCTGCCATGTGAGACAGGATAGTGTGTAGGCTTTAGAATCAGACACTCCTGGAGGGACATTTCACCTCCTCTGCTGGCTGTGTAACCCTGGGGAAGTTACATAACCTCTCAGAGCCTTAGTTGCCTCACTGGTATTAAAGAAGTAATTACGGCGCCAATCTAATAGGGTTGCTAGGTGGACTAAATGAAAAAATATTCTTAACACTCTCAACCCAGTAGCTTGCACAGAGAAAGTGCTCAAAAAATAATTATTCTTCTTCTTTAATTTTCAGAAACTGTAATGCTTCTTCCAACATGGTAGCCTAACCAAGTAGGAATTCCTCAAGTTTACCTGCATTCTTAAGTCACATTACCTATCTGGTCATTTCACAGAATTATAAAATGTTTGCTCAGGAAGAAACCTGAGAGATCAGCTAGTCTGACTCCCTAGAAAAGGGATATGGTGTGTTGTGTCCAAGATCACACAGGAAATGAGCTTTCCAACATTGCCTCTCAGAGGTCCCCTCTTTCATTTCCGTAAACCTGGTTGCTTTTGTGCAAAGCTGCAGATAGCTCTGATCTTGAGCAAGGTCAAAGGAGGCTCCCAAAGGAGACTAAAAGGGCCCAGAGAGATGTCAGCGCCTGAATCTTAGTCTGGAATCATGTTTGGCTCCTGAAAACCCTTTTCCTAACTCAATCTCTGTCTGAACAAACCAATTCCATTTCTCTCCCGTGTTTAAGGCAAATAAAGTGAGCTTCTGAATGTCAGCAGCATGTGGTGTTTAATTTGCATCTCACCAAGGAATACAAGAGTTAAGGATGATGAGCAAAAAAGATTTTTATGGAAACCAAATTACAGCATCTGAGACACAGACTTACGGCCGTATCAGCTCAGGCTGTGACCTTGTTAGCTGTCATAAACCAAGCTGGGTTTGTTCCTTGGATAAGGACTCTCAGGGCAAACCTGTGAAATATTATTCAGGTGTTTCTGTAGGGAGTGGTACTCATAAGGGCCTTTTCAAAGGCTATATAACCAAGTGCAGCTGATCGAAGGTGTCTGGTGACAGGGAACAGAAACCACAACTAAAATAAGTGAAAACACAATAAGAACACGCATGTCTCACAATCAGAGGCCCCAAGGAGGGGCATTCCCAGGACTGGTTAATTTTGAGGTGTAGTGGCCTCACCAAGGACCCAGGCCTCTTTCCATCTTTACTCAGTGCCATCCTTGGCTTGTCCTTGGGCAGACTCTCCTCACTGTCTAGGATGGCCGCTATGGTCATTATACACGTGTGACAATGGCCAGAGGGAGAGACAGTACTGTCTGATTTCCCTTGTTAAGCAGATCCCCTCTCATGTCTCACTGGCTTGAATTTCATCACATGCCCTCAACTAAACCAGTTCCATAGCAAGGGTAATAAGACAACTAGCACATGCTTACACCAGTTAACAGTTGTCCCTTAGGACGGGAAAGTGACCACCCTCCCCTGAAGATCCTGGCTGCTCGAAGTATGGGGAACCAAACAGGGGCTCCCTGTGTCAAGAAGTGATGGGTGGCTACTGAGCAACAATTAACAGTGCCTTTCTCACGCAGAAGCCTGCTCTAGGAATGAGGTTCTGGCTATATGAGAAAAGCCAATTAATCAGACATCTGCTGCATGCCCACAGGGTTAGCTTGGGTGGTCATCCCAGCTAGGATGCAAAGAGAGAGCCATTCAGCCTAGGAACATGTGCCCCTGGTTCTAGTCATCGCTGTGCTAATAATGTCCCTGTGGGTCTCAATGTCCTCATCTATCAAGAGATGGGCTTGGACTAGATGATTTCTAAGGCTCCTCTCACTTCTAGTATCTTTTGATAAATGTATAGTTAATTTAAAAAAAACCCTGATGACCCTCATTTTAGTTACCTATCCCTAGAGATGCCTAATACTAGAATTTCCAACTAGAAGCATGTTCATTTCCATTTTAATTCCTTTCCTTTCTCCCATCAGGCTAATGAGCAATGGGGAGACCAAGAGAAGACCAGGGAACACTGGAGGCTGGGTCACGGATGATTCACCGCTGGTCTCTTTAGCGGACTGTAACATGCCGCCTGGTGTTTTCTCCCTAAATGTGCATGTGGGATTACTGTGTAACAGTTGAGCAGATGCCAACTTCCTGCCTTTGCTACTTCTAGTATAGGTAATCACAGACGTTGCCTCGACAACTAAGTCTGATATGCCAGGGGCCGTGTTGCAGGTAGAGATTTCTCATCGTGCTGTGTGTAGTGACCTCAAGGGACCTGCCTGCAACCACTTCCACTCAGAGCACTTTTGATTTCCTTTTTAGGTCAATGAGGATTCTTCTGCCATCAAGACTGTTTGGTGCTCCTTGCCCTGTACTTGCTTTGCACGCACTACCTGCCTGGTGCTGTTCTGCGTGTGGCGGAGGCACAAGGTCAATCCACGCCCTCATAGCTGGACCGCCTACAACAGTGTTCAGGAGGACACAGTGCCTATCAAGTGCTAAATGCTGTGACAAAATTCTCAGTCCTAAGAGTTTAGAGGCCAGGAGGAAGAACAAGGACTAGAGTTTTCAGGAAGGGGTCCCTGGAGTAAGTAGGACCTGCAGAGGGCCCAAAACACCAAGTAGGACTTAGCTAGGGGTGGGATAACAGGAGATTGGGATTCATGGGGGGGAGGGCGCGTAGGAGGGAAGCTGCAACAGACGCAGGCCAGGGGGTGAAACCATTTATCCTTCATTTGATTTTATAGCATCCAGTGCCAAGTAGCCCTTCTATTTAGATAGATGGGTGATTAATGATGCAAAGAGCTGAAAAAACAGATTGGGATTGACTCGTTTCCTATCTCAGGTGTGAAGCTGAAATTCCATTAGCAAATCTATGTCATTTTAGCCAAACTATGCCGAGTAGGATATCCTGAGAAAGACACGGGGGTCTCCAGCCCCACTTGGGTCCAGTCACTGCTGGAGAGGAGGGTCTGCGAGTCCAGGGTGGTGGGCTCTCCTCCAGCCACTGCGGTTCATGCTGTACACACCACAGGGGCTGTTCCCCCAGGGGACTCTCGGGAGGCGCTCCTGTTTGAGAACGGACCCACGTGCAGATGCTGAGAAGGAGTCCAGCCTGTGAGGGAGGACATTGCCACAAAGACATTATATTCAAGGGAAGGGATGTTAGTGCCAGGTCTTTGTTTCTTTAAGGTTTGCTGAAAATAGAAATGTTGTTTTATGGGCAGGCTGAGGCAGAGAGGGAGAAAGCAAGAGACGGGGGTGGTAAAGAAAAAGAAGAGGGAATGAAATAAACTAGAATGTGGTCAATATAATTTTATTTGCTTTATTATTCCGGAGTATGGTGCCAAGAAGTCTGGGTTCTGTGACTCCCTGCTCCACCATCACAGAGAATGAGAGCAATCCTGCTCCCAGAAATGAGCTGCCCACTGACAGGAAAGCATCGCCACATCGTAGAACAGGTCAATAAAACTCTCTGTCCAGCACAACCTGCTGTGACGGAGCCCTCCCAGCAGGGGCTGGACGGCCCGTGCAGCAGGGCTGCAGCCCACTCTTCCGTGGCACACACGCCGTGGGGTCAGCAAGCACAGGGTCAGGCCCTGGCTGGGCATGGGGGCAAAGGCAGGACGACGCACATGTGCATAGAGACAGTCCTGCTAATGGGCGGCTCCTGGGGAAGCTTTGATTCATGGCTCTGATGAGAATTACTCTGCTTCAAACAAAGGAGGTCTCTCTTTTTCCAGCGGAGAAAAGAAAGATGAATTAGAGAGCGCCCCAGAGATTTTTGGTGGCCAGAGGGAGAGAAGGCAGGAGGAAGGTGTTTAGTCAGACTTCAGAGCACACCTGGCGGTGTGTGCCTCGGTCAGCTCCAAGGAGCAAAACACATTTGGGACCTCAGAGCGTCACGAGAGATGGATTCTAAAGAAACACTCCATTTTTTCTTTCCTGTTAACCTCTGTTTTTTTTAAAACCTTAAAACATAGGCCTTTACCAATGTCAAATAAAGGCAGTGACCAGCTTCCCCATTCCTGGAGCCAGGACCTGCCACATCATTTGCAGGGCCCAGTGCAAAATGCGAACGTGAACTCCTTCTTCAAACAGCAAGACAAAAGTGCTACTCCAGGTACCAATATTTAAAGGTTCTTCCCTTCTTCTGTGGTCTCTCAATTGGTTGCGGCATTTTTATTTGCTATTTAATGTCATGCTCTCCGGGCAATGGGATGCACATGGGGCAAGTGTTGGTCCTTACAAGTACTTAGGGGGCTTTATTCAGCAACTTGTCACGTGCATGGGGCCCACTAACTTTTCGGTTCCTCTCCTGCCAGCTCAGGACAGACATGCTGGCTGGGGCTGGTGAGGTCAAGCCAGGCATCTCTGCATCCCATGGGCCCAACATGGGAGAAAAGGCAATCCCCGTGAGAATTTCGACCTTCAAATTGGGATGTGCTACGCACCTGGATTGGGGCTGGGGAGAAGCTCACCCCACCTAGCTGCCCACTGGATGTGCCAATGCACTGCCAGCTTGAGGCAAGACCACCGCCATGCTCTGGGCCTGTGAGCCCTGCCCCAATCCGGCATACGCCCATGCCCCGCCGGGGGTGCAGGATGGCAGCAGTCACCGTGCCGGGTGGAGACTGGAAGCCTGGGTGGGGCATGGGAGCTGGCAGCTGAGAGCCCATCCCTGGGAAGCCAGACCCCTCCTGAGTCAGGTTCCAAACCCTGGCACATGCTCCACTGCCCCCCTGCACTTCACTTACAAAACAAATTCAAAGACAAAATTATGAAGAATTTCAAGATGGCAACTGCAGAGCATTAAACTAAGGCTGGGGCCCTCTGAGCACAGGGTCCTGTGAGATTGCACAGGTCACTGGTCCTGCCTGGAGCTGCAGGATTCTTCTACCTTTGTCCTCCTCTCAAAGAAAATGCCCAGTGCACAGGCTGTCTGCCAGGCTCCTGGGACCGTTGCCTCCTGCGGGCCCCGGCTCCTGCCTCTCATCCCCAGCTCCCTATCTGCTTGCATCCCCCGAGCTGCTCACTGGTATAAAGGTGGGAGAATGTGTCCCAGACTATCTCCAGGTAACCAAGGTGGTGACAGTCTGGGAAGCTCACAGAAGGCTCTGTGGAGACAGGATTGGAGTCCCATGTAATTAAAATAATTTTGAATTAAAATTACCACTTCAGTAATTGCCTTTATATTATAATATTTACTACCATTGCCATTGTGTAACCTACCTCATTAATTACTGCTAGAAAAAAGTTAGTCAATGAATAATTAATAGGATGTGATAACCAGAGGAGTAATCATGCTTAAGAAACAGAGCTTGAAAGAAAGTGTCACCCACACTCAATCCCATTAATGAGTGCCTCGCAGCCTGACGGCCACATGCCAGGAGGTGAGGCTCTTGGCCTGTCACCTGCTGTTATTAGAGGTCACCAGAAGAATCTCTTTAGCCTCCTTGCAGACGCAGAGACAGGTCAGGAATTCTCCTCAGTGGCAGCAAGAAAAAGCTTCCGCTTTATCAAAACAGACAGTCCTTGGCACAAGTAACTCAGCAAAAATACAAATTAGCGACAGCACCAAAAGGTCAGCACAGTGCGGGGGCAGCAGCCCATGCTTCATGGAAAGTGGAAATCTGACGTTTTCCATCAGGATGCGACGGGGCAGAAAGGAAGCAGGAGGAGGTCTCCCATCTGCAAATGGTTCCACCCCCTGCCAGATTTCCAAACAGGCCCAACACCTGCAGCGTAACGCACACTCCACACACACAAAGATACACAAGAGGAACAGGTGTGCACCATTTCTGCTGGAAGTGAGATGCTTATTCTACTGTTTGCAAAGAGAGAAAACTAGTTTTCAAGGAAGCCCTCTTGAAAGGTGAGAGAGAATTTTGATTTAAGTTGCACCCACTGTTTGTATATAGATGGCCCTTCAAGATCCTGACATTTTTTTATGTAATTCCCAACAAAGATCAAATGCTTTTATAGAACATTTTTTCTTTTTTCTTTTTAAAAGGCTAAAACTTTATTTAAACTTGTGTTTGTCTCCATACAAAATCGTTTTGTTGAAACATCTTACACAATTACTTATTCACCCTTTCAGTAAAAGAAGCCATACACAGTTGAAGAGATTTGGGAAAAGTCCTAGAACATTTTTTCTTTTTCTTTTTTTTTTTTTTGAGACAGAGTCTCACTCTCTTGCCTGGAGAGAGTGCCGTGGTGTCAGCCTAGCTCACAGCAACCTCAAACTCCTGGACTCAAGCAATCCTACTGTCTCAGCCTCCCAAGTAGCTGGGACTACAGGCATGTGCCACCATGCCCAGCTCATTTTTTCTATATATATTTTTAGCTGTCCA
>CAUYSK010031428.1:0-12845 GCA_963575035.1 Avahi laniger
TGTCTTTTCCCCTCTGGTTTAAAATGCCACAGTTATCATGTGTTAAATGTCTACACGGGCATGGGTCTGCTTCTGCATTCTGTTCTATCCCATATTCTGTCTGTATGTTTATCATGTATTCACACTACACTGTTTAAATTAGTGATAGGTCAGGTGCCGTGGCTCACGCCTGTAATCCTAGCACTCTGGGAGGCCAAGATGGGAGGATTGCTCGAGCACAGGAGTTCGAGACCAGCCTGAGCAAGAGTGAGACCTATCTCTACTAAATATCTCTACTAAATATAGAAAAATTGCCGGGCATGGTGGTGCATGCCTGTAGTCCCAGCTACTCGGGAGGCTGAAGCAGGAGGATTGTTTGAGCCCAGGAGTTTGAGGTTGCTATGAGCTATGATGATGCCACCACACTCTAGCCTCAGCAACAGAGCAAGACTCCATCTCAAAAAAATAAAATAAAATAATTACAGTGATAATTGATAGCATGTTTTGATAACTTCTAGGATTTTACATTTTATACAAAATATATAATTGTTTTAATTATATTCAATGTTACTTCCAAAAAAATTTGAAAATATTAAGAAACGAAAGTAATACTTGTAAATTCAACTCTTAAAGAGATCACTTTTAACATTTTCTATAACACATATATATATGCACATGAATACATTTACATATATACATCTAGCTATATACATTTCATATTTTTACAAAAATGAGATTATAGTTCACAGTCTACAATCTTTTTTCTTTTTTTATGAACATTTTCTATGTCAATAAGCATGCTGTACTTTTACAATATTATCTTTAATTAAAAAATTTTGCATCGGAGTTCACTGAATCGATATATTTAACTCATCCTCTCTTACTGGATATTAGGTCATTTTCAGTATTTTTGCTGAATAAGTCTGGTGATAAAAATCCCATTTGTTTTTACTAAGAGTTTATTCAACACTTGTATGTACTCTGACAACTTTGAAGAAAGATACCGAATGGCTTACAATATTAAAACCCATAGAAAACTAAAAAGAACACTTGAGAAGCCATTTTGAAGGACGTTGATCCAGGGACTTAGAATTCTCCTCCAAGCGAGCTCATGTGAGGAAGTTACCTGCTAAGAATGCAATTCCTGATGCTGTCCGTGGCCACCTCTTCCTGAAAGCTGCACTTGCCAAGAACTGCTGTTCACTCAGGTTGTCCCTGCTCTGCTGACGTGCTGTGGGTGGCTCCCCACTGCCTTCACGAGTTCTCTTAAGCCTCACCTTCAGGACTCTCTGTCACCAGGACATTTCTAGCTGAATCCCACGACATCTCCCTGGGGCTTCTGCAGTGTGGCTGAGGGTCGGCTTGTTTTCCCAGACTGACCTGCTCTCTCCTCCATGGCTTTTTCTGTCTCTCTCACTCTCTGAGAACTGTCTCCATACCTCACCACAAATGCCATTTCCTTCATGGTGTTTTTTCTAACATCTTGTCAGGAATTATCTTTTTTTATGTTTCCATAAGCACTGGCATGTGATTTTACATATATATGTATATATAAAGAGAGGTACATATCTCTTCTCTACCAGATTAGCAAAGCCCTCAGCCAAGCCTATGGACCACGTTGACAGTGGTCCAGGGGGTTGACTCCCTGGCTGCCACTCCATCCCCTTTCATTACAAGGAAGTCGTGATGATCTGGGAGAGCCCTCGCTCTGTTTCCTAGGCAGCCCTGCCAGGTCTGACCCAATCAGGGCACAGCCTTTGTCTTGCTACAGAAGTTGGTTCAGGGAAGGACGCATGACTAATTTTGTCCAATCAGAGTGAAACTTAGGAGTTTTGTCCAATGGCTAAGGAAAGAGGTTTTAGAGATGAGGCAGATTTCAGCAGTGGTTTGATAGGTTGGCCTGGAATTGTTGCTGCCTTTTGCTACCATGAAAAAAAATGACTTGAGAAGGGAGCAAATATAAAGAAGAGGGAAGAACTGAAAGAAGCATTAAAAAAAGATGGTAGACGTCAGGCATGGTGGCTCATGTCTGTAATCCTAGCACTCTGGGAGGCTGAGGTGGAAGGATCATTTCGGGTCAGGAGTTCGAGACCAGCTTGAGCAAGAGCGAGACCCTGTCTCTATAAAAAAATAGAAAAATCAGCTGGGTGTGGTGGCGCATGCCTGTAGTCCCAGCTATTCTGGAGGCCGAGGCAGGAGGATCGCTTCAGCCCAGGAGTTTGAGGTTGCAGTGAGCTATGATGATGCCACTGCACTCTAGCCTGGGCAACAGAGACACTGTCTCAAAAAGGAAAAAAAACAACAAAAAGCAGAGAAGGTAGAGTCTTGATCAAACTGAGCCTGAAGCCTGCCTGCTTCTACAAATTTCAGTTAGAGGAGCCCCTAAATTCCTTTCATGTTTAAACTAGTTTTTACAGCAATGTAACTGCATGCTCTTCGGGTGGCTGTCCCAGCCAGCCAGCCACGCACTTACCTTCTTTGATAATATCAATAATGTCGTTGGCATTGAAGCTGAGTTCATCTGTGTCCTGAGCATCATAGGCGTACAAAGCCTTGCACTGTGGCACCTGAGGCTTAGGCTTGGGCTGGGGCTTGGGTCTGCCCCCCGCTGGGGGAGGCCGACTGGTCGTTTGTCTCCGGACACTGTGGAGAAAGTGGAGGCAGATGAGAGACGGAACAAAATGTGCGCTGGCTTGGAGCATGGGGACCAGCATTGGCCCGTTCAAGTTCAAATACAGCTCCACCCTTAGGAGCCATATGGCCCCGGGGTGCACCCCTTAAACTTTCTCTAAGAATGAAAACACCTATTTTTAAGAATTCTTAGTGTAATAACAGCAACTAATGTTTATTAGCAGCTATATGCTTTTGCAACAACCCGAAAATAGCTGCTGTTGCTATTGTATCCCCAGCATGGAAGTTACTGTGAGAGAGACGCATATCCACACACGAGTGTGCAGAGCATATCTGCGCATTTAAATAATAAAACAAACATCCACGTATCTGTCTCTGCCTCCCAGTTTTGGCAACCAAACTTTTGCCAATGTCATAGAAGCCCGCAAGTGCTTCTCCGTAAGGGCATTCCCTCTCAGAATTACCCGCTATCCTACATTTTGTATTGACAGTTCTCCTGCTTGTCTTTATAAGCCACACGTGTAAATATCCCTAAACAATATTCATAGTGTGCCTGTTTCGTAACTTCACGAATGGTAATTCCATTCTACTAGCATAGGCTCAACAACTTCGAGAAGTACCCTGTTGGCGCATGTGGCTATAATTCATCCATCCTTGTTGCGTTACACTACTCCGTTGCATGACTGTGCCACGAATTACTTATTCAGTTCGCTGTCAATGGTCATTCGCAATGGTTCCAGTTTTCACTATTACAAAAAAATGCTTCTGTGAGACTTTGCTTCTCATCCTCATCAGTATTACCCCTCAACCTCCCTCCCTCGCAAAATAACAACGTTGCCGTGCATATTCTTGCACAGTTTATCCAGAGCAGTTGATGGCGAAATCAGCACTATTGACGTTTGGGGCTGGATAATTCTCTGTTGTGTCTGTGTGGGGTGGGGTGGGGGCTGTCCCGTGTTTAGGGTGTTTAGCTGCATCCCTGACGTCTACTCATGGCACACCAGTAACACCCCCCGCCCCTTTCCCGCCCATCAAAAATATTCCCAGTGCTCAAACCTAACACGATCTAGCTCTGATGATTCTTTCTACACACTTTGCTGCCTCAGTCACCATAGGTTGTCTCAAAGGCAAACGACTGCAACTTGTTCCTATTTAGTGAGATCTTTAAACTTATATCTGAAACATTTATTCATTAAATATGTTTATGAAAAGCATTTAGCCAAAAAAAAAAAAAAAAAAAGGAATAGAAACAGAAAACATCCCACTATTCCCTACCCGCCCCTCTTTGCTTAAGGACAAACCACAGGAAAGCCTGCATTCATTTGCTTACAAAAGAAACTGAAGCTTAAGATTTCTTCTAAAAGGAGGTGGGCTGGATTCAAGAGTGTGACTGGCTGTTGGGTCTGGCCTTGTGTGGGGTAGGATATGGGCTGCCACCAGGGTGAGAGGCCTGTCCCCAGCAAGGGTGGGGCTCCCAGGAACTGGGCTCTGTCTCCACCCAGAGTGGGAGGAAGCAAGCCCAAGGCTACTGGGGCTCCACTCCTCAAGCCAACACCACACACACACACACACACAGCACTTTTGTCGTAGAGGGAAGGCCTCTTACAGACTGCCAGCATGATATAGCATTTCCTACCTGGTATCTAAGGAAGTCCCCTTTCCTTGTTTGAGAAGCGCTTGCTTCTCTGAAAGCTGGCCAGGCAAGTAGGTTTTTAATTAAGCACCTTATATACTGGGGATGTGTCAGCATTTGGTTCATAGGAGCCATTAGCCTGGATACCAGAAGTCATCTGATTTCCCAGCAGCAGCAATGGAGAGGGCGGTGTGGGCATTAGAACTCCCGGGAGGAAGGAAGCCTCCAGCCCGGCAGCTCCACAGAGCAGGGCTGGGAGCCCCCGTGCACACACGCAGATGCACACGTGTGTATGCGCACCCCCACACCCACCCAAATGCAGCTGGCTCTCAGCATCCCTGGGGACTGGTTCCAGGACTCCTGTGGATACCCAAATCCACAGATGCTCAAGTCCCTGGTTTAAAATGGAGCAGTGATTGCATACGGTCTACACACATCTTCCCATGCGCTTTAAATCATCTCCAGGTTACTTACAACACCGAATACAAGGAAATGCTACGGAAGCGGAGGGACGCGGAGAGGCCTGGGCAGCCTCGGGACAGGGCATTTGCTGGGGAGCGGAGTGTGGATGGGGGGTGCTGGAAGGAAGTGGGGAGAGCTCGGCATTGCCACTGGGAATGGGTCCATTTAGGCACCACTGATGTCACCGTTGTCTGGCTCTTTCCTGTGACCAGGAAAGAGGGCAAATGCTCCCCTTGGGCAGTATCTTCCCAAAGTGAGCCGCCGTTAGAGCAGAGCCCTCCAGCTCCCCGGCCGTCCTGCCTCACCCTCCAGCCCCGCACGCATCTCCACTCTTCCTGAGGGCCAGCAGACGGGATGTCTGCCGGGAACTGCCGCTTGTGGCCACGTTTAGTCTCAGTTTGCTTCGGCTGGGCCAGGCACTGCGCTGGGTGTTTTCGCAGACGCTGCTTCATTTACCCCTCACGACGCCCCCGCGAGAGGACCCGGCAGGTTCGCGGTATTCCCTGCTGGTTTCATCATTGGCCAACACGGTGCCACACGCCTGCGGCTCCCAGAGCTCCAGCCGCACTGACCTTTTTGGCTCCGTGTTCTGGCCACGCTCCCCTGGCTGTCTCCATCACTCACCCAGCACTGCCGTACGGGGCCGAGGCCCAGCTCTGTATCTGTAAGACAGGAGACCATTCAGGCAAGGGCCCTGGTCTGTTTTCTAGTTCTAAGAAAGCTTCACAGAGAGCTCTCAACAGTCTCTGCTGTGAGACGTGCGGAGGAACACAGGACGTCTGTGCCAGTGACGAGGTCACAGTCCACGATTCACCACACCATAGGCCTGGAAGCCACCACAGAACACAGTCTCAGCACAGCCACCTTCCCGGCTCCGTGTCAGACAGGCTCCGACAGCTTTGAAAGCCCAGACAATCTCCTTCGCGTCACTAGGTGGCGGTCCTGTGTCATTAATAATAAGAACTAATGACTTCCAAAGAAACAGCCAGAAATTGATTAACGAGGTCTTTTAGGCGCCTGGAGCCCTCCACTCCCAGCCGAGGCGCCTGGTCCCTCCAGTGAAGAGGGGATACAGACCTTCTCACCTAGCAAATGACACCCTCATGCCACCGTGCCGGAACTGGCCCAGTCCTGCTTGCGAGAGCTGCTTGTTAAAACTTAGGAATTTCTTGAGCCAGTTGTTAAACATGGCCATTACTAAAAATTAAATCATATAAACCAATAATGAATAAATTATATTAAAAGTAAAGGCAATAAATACTCATAATTGGTCCCTTCCTAATTATTTTATTTCTACCTATGCTCTTGAAATCATTAATGTCTATTGGCGACGTGCGGTGGAAATATTATATAACGGTGTGCGATTGCCCATCTTTCCCCACATCCGCATTCAGTTGTGGCCACACTGGTGGCTTGAGATTGGCCACGGCGAGCGGATTACACCACAGAAACGAGCAAATGCCACAGGTCAAGCCGCTTCACCCCAACGAGCCCGCTGGGTAGCAGCACGCCACTGGCCTCATGCCACCCCCCGGACAGCCCACGTCCACTCCCGTCTAAACGTGCTTTGTCGACGTTTGCCTTGTAACAGCCATGCAGGATTAAGATAATTGTGGTACTTTGGTTATTCTGTGAGACAGTATTTGCATTTCTTAATAAAATTCATAGAATTGAAAATTGAACACTTATTTCATCAGGATAATGGGTTTGCAGCAAGAATTTCAGACTCACAAAGTTATTTCTCCTGGTGACATTTCAACAATAAAGGCATATATGTATACATGTTAGTATACAGTTATAAAATTATACATTACTGAGCAAATCCAGTGTTTTATTATATGTAATTTTTGTACAATACAATTTAGTTTTCCCGTTATTACTTGACCCATCATTTATTTCAGAGTAATTTGTGCACACTTATCACTTTATGGTACCTGTTATCCATTAACATAAACACCTGAAGAAGCTCAGCTCCAGCAACTTGTTTTTGCAGCAGATTCTTTTCTAAGTGGGGCATTAGACCTCTGCCGCAATCACACAATAACCCGGGGCAAATAAAGTTTCCTGCTGAATTAAACGTATTACATCCAATTTGCTTTGTGAAAACTTGCACTGCAAGAGAAGTCCCGTATTAGTGACCAGGGAAGACCAAGAGAGGCCTTTGCCCCAAGACGTTAGGACGTCAGCTGACATTTGAGCCCTTATGGACAGCAGCTAAATCTCAAGAAATGCCAAAAGCCCACAAGAAACAAAACCCCAAGTGACATAAACTTCTCTAAACTAAGGGCTAGTTAATTCCCTCTGCTCTGGTTACTGTCACTTTCTACGGGATGCGAGTTGTTACGGTGATGGTAGCTAAGATGTTTAGTTAGAAAAGGAAGGTGGAATAGCTCAGAGCAAGGAGTTTGTGACTTTCATTTAAATTGTCCAAATGAAACTCTAGTGTCTGGTAACCGTTGCAATATTACTGCACAGCTCTCCGTTGTGCTGATGCACTGTGCACACAGAGAACAGGCACCGCTACTTTCGGGGTGTGTGTGAGTGTTGGGGGAAGGCATCTCTCTGCCTGGTCTCCTTGTCTTGGTTCCCGAGGCTGCCCATTCCCCTCCCCATTAAAGCCAGTAATGCCTGAAGCATAGACCCGTGTGGAATCCAGAGCTCTAGGCGGGCCAGAGATTCGAGTTCTAGAGAATAAAGCCACTGGGCCAGCGAACACCTACCTTTCAATCCTGGTAGAGTATTAAAACCTCCCTGCAAGCCCAAAGCTGATGAACAGCTGTAATGAAACAAATACAAGGGAACTTTCAAGTTGCATCATGCTTTATATCTTTCAAAGCCCTTATTTAATCTTCAAGGAAATCCCAAGAAGTGGGTTTTAAAAATGATTATATTGCCGGGCACAGTGGCCCACACCTGTAGTCTCAGGTACTTGGGAGGCTGAGGTGCGAGGATCACTTGAGCCCAGGAGTTTGAGGCCAGCCTCTGCAACATAGTGAGACCCCATCTCTTAAAAAAAATGATTATATTATCATTATCCTTATTATACAGGTGAGGACACCAGGTGTAGAAAGATGAAGTGACAAGCATGTGGTAGCTCACAGAAGGCACATGGCTCAGTAAATATTTGATGAATGAAACAAAACGCGACCAACGAATGAACCAGGACTCATATCCCATTCTCATAACTGCAAGTCCCCTGCTCCCTGCACTCTGCCATGCCGCCTTTTGTGAACTTTTCTGCAGCTCCCACATATCCTGGGTGGGTGTGCCTCGTCTATGCCTGGGAGAGCAGGGATCAAGCTTTCAAATATCACCTCTTTGTTCTGCAGATGTGAAATTTATGTCTTGAGATTCCAAGAAGGAAAATAATGGCATTTTATTTCATTGGCTCTTAAAAATATGTTCTGTTCCAAAAGGTTGAATCTATAAACATTACTGGAAATGTGGGAATGAATGCCAGGAATTCCTAAGCTCCATGTCGGCCTGGGCCAGGCTATGGCTGTTGCTCCTGGAGAGTGTGGGGTGAGAAATATTGCTATTGGACACTCAGGGGAAATTTTGTGCCCCTTGAAAATATGATTCCATTAGGAGAGTCTTGACAAGAGACACACAGGCAGCATTTAAGTTTTTCTACCGACCGCTCCTTTGTGGCATGGCCAGAAGCCCTGCCACCGAACGCTTGCAACGGTTTTCTGTTTCCCTAGCTTCTAGTTGGATTGATCTCTGGAGAATCTTGAAATTTCCTGAAGCTGTCCTCCCATGAAATGGACCACAGGATTATAAAGGGCAACAGACACTTCCAGTTGGGGTTTTAATGCTTCCAATAGTGAACTGCAGGTGGATTATGTGCATTTCAGTTATAGGAGGGCAAATTATGAAAAAGCACATTCGATTGGCAAATCAAGTGCTCCTATGAGGTCAGAGCAAAGGTGGATGAATGAAGAGTTTATATGATTCTTGCTTAACCTGTCCTCTTTCCTTGGGAATCAGGCAAGAGTTTTAAACTGAATCAGACTTTTCCAAAGCTATGCCAAGGGACTGCAAGATAATGATTCCCTCTGCGTATCTCTTAGTGTTTTGAGGAGAATGATCATAATGACGATGACAACAGCAGCTACCACGTGCACAAAGATTGTGCAGGGTTAAAGAATCCAGTTGGGGTGGTAATTAATTTAGTGGAGGTTTCATGCTCTATTTAAAAATAACTGATTGAACCTAAAATAAACTGATAAAGACTTTCCTGAATTAACTTGAGGTGCTAATTACATCATTTGATTTTATCCATATTACACGATCCAAAAGAAATAATTGCTTATGCTAATTACGTCTGTAAAGAAAAAGTGCATTGAGAGAGAGAGAAAGGAAAGATAAACCCAGAATGTGAAAGCCCAGGGAAGGAAGACCATGGTAATCTTGTTTTTACAGACTGGTAAATTCGAGGTGACTGTTAGAACCTTTGATATATATATAGGAATCTTCATGTTTATGGAAAAGTACAAGCTTGAGATTCCAGAATTCTCTGCTTGCTTCAACAACCTCCTATGGAATAAATGCAATTCATGTCTTCTTGGCAAAGAGGAGAAGCTGTTAAATTTAGGTAACCACGAGGCTGCTGAAATGCCATGTACAAGGTCTCCAACCACGTCAGAAACTTTTAATTTTCATCTTTGTGTGTTTTACAAAATAAATACTAAGAAAAAGCTCAGCCCTTTGACCAAGGTACTGTTTCTGAAGGAATGTTTGCACAGCAAATTTAAGTGTACAGAGAGGAGGTTGGCCGAAGTCTTATGGCTACTGGATTTAGTGTGCTTAGTAATAATACTTCACACACAGCAGACAGGAAATCTTACTGCTTGGTAGATGATGTGAACGTGTCCTCCCTTCAGTCACAGCCACTCTCCAAGACAGCATCATACGCGCGTGGTCTTTAGATGCGATAAGACTTAACTAGGGACCCAAACACTGAGGGCTGCAAGGGAGCAGCCTCGGTTAAGACACAGTGTTCCTAAATTGCCCACTTTTGGCTGACAGATGCTCCCAGCTGGCTGATGTGCAAGTCTGTAGCTTGCAAAGTAGGCCAGAAAGATGGTTTTGCTTGCCAAATCCAAAGCAAGTAGGAAGCTAGCAGACAGAGCTAAGAGATTTGGTGCATTTTGTTGACTGCTTGCAATCCTGCCTCCTTTGGGACATCAAACTGGGCCCTGGAGGGACCATGACTATTTTAGAGATGTCCAGCCATCTGAATAGTGCAGTCCGGGTTACAGAGTGAAAGTTCTGTTACCTTAACAGCATCCTTCCATCTTTCTTTCACATGGAATCTCCCCTGGCGTTATCAATTAGACAACAGGTGCCTTTAGACCAGTGGTTTTCAAAATGTGGTCCCTAGATCACTAGCATCAGCATCACCTGGGAACTTGGTAGAAACTGGTAAATTCTGGGGCCCTAGCCCAGACCTACTGAATCAGAACCTCTGAGGTGGGCCAGCAAGCCCTCCAGGTGAGGCTGCTGCACACCAGGGTTTGAGACCAAGCCACTAAGGTAACCATGGTTGTTAGAATGGGTGGGACATAGCTTTGTACACAGCTGGGGAAAGAGGAAGGGAAGCGGGGAGAGAGTGCCAGAGAGGGAGAGGGGCCCAATGAAGCGTGCCATTCACTCCATCCATAGCTGTCTGTACCATAAAACTAGGACAATTTCCTATCTGTAGCCCAGATGAGGGAATGAGGTAAGACTTGCCAGGGGAAAAAGAATGCTAGAGAGAACATGGTCAAGTTTGTAAGAGCTTTGTGATCTTTAGAAGGAAGATGCCAAGGCAGGACACACATCTGACAATGGGGCGTGGAGGTGAGTGGGTGGCTGCCCACCGGGAGGAAGGGGCTGTTGTTTCTCTCCCAGAATGGGTCTGTTTTGTACACAATTCTCCTCATGCTCATTTGAAACTTCTTCATTGTGCTAGAGGCATGTACAGAACGGAAAATGGAAGTGGGGGAAAGGGTGAGAGAGTAGGCTGCAGTGGCCAGTTACTGGGTTCAGCAGGCAGAACTACTCCACCACTGAGAACCACGCAGAGTTGCAAGATTCCTTAAATGTCACTAGGTTCAACCACCGTGAGATGATGGGTGTGTCTCATCATCGCCATCATCATCTCCATCAAGCTAGAGGTAACTGAGCGGCTCCTCCATGCCGTGTACCACGCTAGGTGTTTCATGTACGTTATTTCTAGTCCTCCCAACACCGCTGCAAGCTTGCTGGTGTTACGGCAGCGTACAGACAAGGAAACGAGCTCAGAGAGGGTGAGCTTACGTAGGGAACAGCAGCTGAAATAGGGTTCTCTGCCGGGTCTCACTCTCCCTTATCTGACACTTGACACCATTACTCTACCACATTCCTGCCTGGTGATGCCCACCCACCCTGTGCCTGAGTACTTCTGGGGACAACTCATCTTTGTGTTGCTAGAATGTTCTTTCTTTTACTGATGCCAAAATCTACCCCCTGGCCGAGTGCATTCACTGGTCTTGCAGTTGGCCCTACTTCTATCCCTGTGACTC
This sequence comes from Avahi laniger, assembly GCA_963575035.1. NCBI lineage: Eukaryota > Metazoa > Chordata > Mammalia > Primates > Indriidae > Avahi > Avahi laniger. The sequence continues at coordinate 11,254 of CAUYSK010031428.1, forward strand.
CCCCTTTCACACTGATAGCTCTTTGAGTACCCACAGAGATCCAGCAATCTTCACTTCCTCAGGCTAAAAAGCCTCAGTTCTCTTCACCACCGTTCATTTTCTATTCTAGAGAGGCAGTGAGGCTCTCATTGCAAAGCCACAAAGACCCACGTTCTTAAACAAACATCCACATCTCATAGAATGCTGGGATGTTTTCTTAATGTTGCTAAAGACTGAGCTGGTGCGTTTTTGCAATCACAGGCACAGACGGACACAAATGAAAACGCCCATTCTTCCTCAACTGTGTGGGGAGCTCCTCAGAGAGCAAAAAAGGTCACAGGGTAATGGAATCCCGGGGATGAAGCGGACCCCTCTTCTGATGTTTCCAAGATGAGCTCTCTCCAGAGAATGAAACGAGTGTGTGCTATCAACTGGGCTGCATGTTTAAAAATGCCAGCCAAGTCCCCACAGCCTTGGGTCCTGGATTACAGCGTTTGGGTGGCAAACTGAACTTTAGAACCATGCAGTGACAGCCCAAAGACATCCCTGAATCCTTGGTGTCACTGATGTCGATGGAGCTTGTCAGCTGCATCCACAAGATGTGGGCATCTTACCCTGCAGCTCCCTGGTCCGGGACCTTGAGGAAATCTAGGCTCTCTGGTGTCTGTGACACTCGGTCTGAGCCGGTGGACTGCTGTCGCGGCAAGGGTGGGCGGGCCATGGAGGTGTACAGGCTTCTCTGATTGGACCTCTGGTTTCCAGGAGCGTGAGGATGTGGCACGAATTGGTTTTTGATGACTCCATTCTGATGGTATCCTAAAGAGAAGAATAGAGAAGAAAACAAAGCTTAAATTTTCTGATCTTTTTCCAAAAGACTCTGCAAATTTCTTCCATTAGCCAAGGGCAGGTTACTTATCTGAACCTCAGTTTCCCCATATGAAAAAATGGAGGGCATTACTGCTAATACACTGTGATGACTAGTGCTAACATATTGTTTTCCCTCCAGCTTTAGTGAGGTGTAATTGACAAATAAAACTATATACATTTAAGGTGCACAATGTCATAGAGTTAATACATGGTAAACTGCCCAGGAAGTGCCGGGGACGTAGCAGACGCCCAGCACATGCTTGCTGAATTTGACAATAGAATCCCCAGATGTTCAGGTGTTGCTCCATGAATTAATATAGATGTGTTTGCAGACAGGATTTGTCTTTGGAGTTTTGTAGAGCTTTGCCCTGAAGGAATATGTGAATGCGCTGGTTTGCATTTTAAATGCTGTTACACTCGGAAGGGCGTCTCTGAAAGACAGTAGTGGCTGTGTCCCACAAGTCGGCGCGTTTCTCAGACCTAAAGGTTTGGATTTGCTATGTAAAGCAAAGCGAATCTGTTAAAAACTACAGGATGAGAGCTGACAACAGAGGAACAGACAGCTGCCCGAATGGCTAGAAGCAAAGCTCTTGTTTTAAAACTCTAGACTACCTGTCTCCATTCACAATAACCTAATAAATATGGAGCCAACATATCTCTGTTTAACCCCTCTGTTAAGTGATAAACTTACCTTAGAACTTAGAAGTTAATCTTTGAAAGATTTTGTAACCATTTGTTCAGGTAGA